>CM056599.1:42698072-42925572 GCA_029721355.1 Tegillarca granosa | reverse complement strand
TTCGAAAAAGAAATCTGGAGTTATAGATGAGACAAACAATAATAGAAATTCTTGCCCTGAAATGAATGAAAGTAGTGCTAGTGACTCTCCCCAGCCAACGCCTGTTGAGAGTGCAATAGATCTTCATAGTCTTGACTTTGAAACTTTAGTAGAAAGTAAAGAAACTGATATTTTAACAGACAGTTTTCATAATGAAGGTGTTCATGGTGATACAGAAATTGTAAATACATTAGGATATCATAAACCTTCTAGTGCTTCTTTATTGTCTAATGCCAGTACAGACACTTTAGATAGTAACAAAAGTCAAGTTTCAACGTATGATAATTTCAGGAGTAACAATTCAGATTCAGGGTCATTTGGTAGTCAGGGTGATATCCAAATTAAAATTGACCATGTTTCTCTGGATGATACGATTAGAACTCCAGAACAGAAAGAAATGGCGGATCAGACTTTACGATATTATCAAAACCAGGAAGTTAAAATGAGAAGTAGAAATTCTATGGAAAATATTGCTAAGAAACCACCAGTTGTTCCTGTCCGAGCTCCAGAGGCATCACCGATTTGGAAACGCAAAAATGTTCCAAATGGTGGTCCTCCTCCTCCTGCTGTTAAAATATTAGAACCAAAACGTATGAGCAATATTTCAGAGACAAGTGAAGATAATTCAGTGGACGGTCATTATTCTAGTTCACCTAGTTCTGAAAACATTAGTGCTGAAAACTTAAGTATTGTTAATGAAACAATGACTTATCAGAGAAAACTGAGGTTAAGTGTTACACCAGATCATCCACACACAATACCAAAAACAGCTGATAAATATCGCAAAAGGATTTATCGCATAGGACTAAATTTCTTCAACAAGTGAGTATCAAAAATTACTTTTTATTTGCTTGAAAATTGCATGTTTGACCCTGCTATTATCTTTACATCACTTGTGAAAGCAATTAATGATCAGAATCAAAATGATTAAATCAGCCTCCTGAGAGTTATAGCCCTTTATTGAAGGGAGACAATCATGGTCTGGCACATCCATCTGTATACACCAATGTAAATGTATAACAAAATGATGGAAGAAACTGGAGTTCTTAAGTTGTTCTTCACTTGCTGGTTTATATGCTTTTAAATAATTTTGCCTGCTTATTTTAATGACACTCATTTGTGAAGAATGAATGACAACAGCAGAGAACTGAAAACTTCCATAGTGTTTAAACACAAGGTCAAAAACAACCATATAATGTTTTGTCTGTCAGACAGTCCTCTCATAAATCTTTTAGCTCAGCTTGTTCTGTCTGTGTCATCATTACACAAGTCACTTTATATTAGGTTTTAGATTTAAAGAACAAGGTTGATGTGTGATTGATGGAGAGATGTTCTTTGTTACTGCCATGGTGATAACATTGACATATAGCAAACAAGATAATGAACATTTCCTGATTTATATTTGTGATATTGGTCATTTAAAATAGATTTAATCAATTAATGTTAATTAGATTTGTCAGGAAAACTGTTTTGTTACACAGAAATATTTAAAAAATATTAAGATGTGTAAAAAAAATCCAGTTTATTTTGTAGTGATTGCTAGTCTATGAGAGGGAAAATATTGAAAACAAAAATTCTTATTTAAAGTGTATGGGCTAAAAACAGACTAATCAACCCAGTTGACAGCTGTCATTTGATTGTTTAGATGTTTAGTGGAAAATAGACACTTGTTTAAATTTCTTGGGTCAGAATGAAACACATTGTGATAAGGATGATGTCTTGTTACCCCACTTAAGAGCTTCCCACAGAGAGAACTAGTTATATGTAATTAAACATTAATTGTGTCCGAGATAAGATGGCCAATGCCTGCTCTAGAAATCAGAATGTTGACTGGTAAAAATATCCCTAAAATCAAGTTCTTAAGTGTTAGCGATAAAAATCTTTGAAGAGTGCACTTACTTTTAATGTGAAAAAATTAGTAATGTTTTTATTGGGTAAAATCCCAATTTTTGAAAGCCAGCATGATAAGATGGATGTCATCAATATATATATTTTATCTTATTTGAAATTCACTTAGATAGGATAAACAAAGATAAAATTTTAAAAAATTGTCCAAACACTTTTGTAAACCATTATTTTTGTTAACATTCAAATTTGGCCAAATATTTTTCTTTAAGGCAATATTTTTTAAGAGAGGGTGAGGGGGTTTAGGATTTACAGTGTTCTTATTGAACTTAGATTTGAAAGTAGAAAACATTTTGCAAGAAAATTCACAACTGGATGAGACTATTGTACATGGATGGTTAGCCATCCAGCATCCATTTTGTTGTCAGTTCTTCTGCATCTGCATCACAATTGGTCCTTTAATCCTTCGGCTGTTTGAAATTAGCTACGGTATATATCTAGTTTTCATTCATGGAGAGGTCTTCAAGTGTAAAAGTGTGTAAAATAGGATATCAAAATTTGTAATTTAAATCAGAGAATTGTGTAACCTTACAAGCGGAGTAATTTGTACTTATTTGTTGTTGGTATATCAGGTTAACACAAAACTGCATACCTGAGTATTTTTCCATTGTGACTTACTCCTATCTGATATAGATATGTCAATCAGTGTCCTCTTTAGGATAGGAAAGAAAATAAAGAAAACTAGATCAGTTTTATAATACATACAGGGACATATAATTAATATGTACCCAGTATGACTCCAGTAAAAATTTGTTTAAACATGCAATATATATTTGCACTTTAATGTGTTTTAATTTTTATTCAAGAGTATTTTGAAAGTGTTTTATCATAAATTAAAAAATCTGACACTCTACAAAAGAAAAATACTACTTAAGCTTTTAAATATTATTATTATTATGCACCAGTCAATATTTCTACACAGTCTAGTGTCTCTTGGAGAGGTATATACATGTATATGTCAAGTTTAAAATTTTTTTTTTCTCTCTGTGGGTACCTATATGTTTAAGAAAGTCTCTGAGTTTAAACCCAATATATATTTTGAATTTCAAACTTTTCCCAACTTTTGTAAATCTACTTGTACTTTAGACCTCTTGTTATGAAGTGTCCTCACTATGTTAACCATTAAATAAAACTGAACTAAGAAGGTCATTGGTTTATCCTATTCTGGCTTTGGAAGGGTTCTGAATTCAGTGCAATAGTAGGCAAAACAAATAATACATGTGTATTGTCTTTTTTATTTGTTTGAAAATGATATTTTTCTTTCTTTGTTTAGAAATAGATATTTCTGTCAGTTGAATTTATTTAAACCCATTTCGTATTAAACAAGTGTAAAATTAACACAATTTGAGTGCATAATCATTGTTCACTTGTGTAACACAAAACCACAATTTCTCCTTGATATATGAAGATAATTTTCTGATACCTATCTTAGTATATATACAAGGTGTATGGTCTCCTTTGATAAAAACAAAACTGGCACAGAATTCAGAATTATGCCTGGGTGCATCTGTAATATCTGAGTTTTATTGGATGTTCCGCCAGACTACCTGTGTGGTATTGTCTGCTGATTAAAGGTACAGAGAGCCATCTGTTCTGTTATCAGTGTACCTGGCAGATTTATATTGGCTCCCCACTTTTCTTTCTCTATCCATCCACTGCTGAAAGATTACATACATATTTTATATCATCTTCCCACTCTTTAATGAAACCATTGTGTAATCTTAGTCAGTTTCTGAGTAGATAGATGTATTTGATTCTTATTACTGATTGATCATTCTATCTATGACCTACCCTATCTATTTTTCATGTCCTTCAGACATCCTTTATGTTAAGCATTGGTTCTATATATCATTTCTAATAAAGTGGAATAAATAAATTTGTTGCTGAAAATCATCTACTTGGCAAAAATCAATTTTACTTTTTATCTAGAAGCTTATTTGAAGTACAATTTTGCCAGACTTTGTAAAAATCTGATAGGCTTCATATGCTTAACAGTCAGCAAAGCTTTCTTTAAAGCTGTACATGAAAGAAAAAATTGCATTTAAGATTGCAATATTGATTAACTGAAAAAAAATCAGTTACAAACCAGGTGCCTTGCTTCTTAAAAAAACAACATTTAAAGAACAACAAAAAAAACTATGAAATCTGACATTTCTCATGGTCCATGATACGAGCAGTTTCATTTCTGTAACCAACAAAACAAGTGAGGTATTGTTTTAGACTGTCTTTGAGGGAAGGGGCTATACTTTAGACTGACTTACATTGTTCTTTGAAAATAAAATAAATTAAGAAATTTTTCCTGGTCTCTGCATTATATGTTTTCATTAATGTATTAAAGCATACATCTTTTCTCCAATATATTTGATATGTTTATCTCCAATTAATGTCAATCAGGAATATTGAATAATGTATCTTCAGTTACTGTCAATCTATAAATTTTCATTGTATTTTATACATAAATGAAACTGACATAAATAATTCATTTTAAAATTTCACTTTCCTTTACACAAATTATCAATAGACAATGTGAAATGAAAGTATGCAAATATAAATGTTGATATTCACAAAAATTAAATGACATGAAAGTTTACCAGTTTATAGTAGTATCTTGTCATTAAATAGTTGGAGAATCTAGTAACCACTAGAAATAATACAAACTTCTTTTTTTTTTGATTTTCAGAAAACCAGATAAAGGGATACAATTTTTGTGTGAGCATGGTTTCATAGACGAGTCACCAAGTGTAGTAGCAAAATTCCTCATCACACGTAAAGGTTTAAGCAAGCAAATGATTGGTGAATATTTGGGCAATCTGCAAAACGAATTCAATACAGAAGTTTTACAGTAAGTATATTTTTAAGTTGTTTTAAAAGACCTTTGATTCATCACCCAATAATACTCAATTTAACATCCCAATATACCAGTTTAGCATTGCCTTTTAACCCTTCCTTCAATATATTTTAGCTTGAGGAAAAGAAAAATTTACAAAACCTTTGTAGACCAGCTCATTTTTAATGCAAGTTATTGGCAATATTTATTTACTTTTCAGATTTGGTATCATAAACAAAAATATGTATTTTTGGTTGTTTTCTCTTTTTTATTTTTAATACCTTGGTTCAAGTAAATAAGGGATATTAAAATACAAACATCAATAGTGACATATGTTAGGAGTCATTGTAGGGAATAACTTAAAACTATAAGGCATATTCAGGATTATTGTTTTATTTCACAAAAACAAAAAAATTCCAACAACCTTGATTTTCCATGGATTTGATTTTTGGCCTGTGGTAAAATTCACATTGATTTTATCTATTCTAGCAGTATAAAACAATCATTACTAAGTTCATGCCATATTGATAAATGATAATGGAGAAATTGTATCACCTTGCTGTACACCTAGTACCTTTGTTTGGTGTTAGGAATGAAATCATTGGATAAATAAGTTGATTTATGTGAGGAATTTTTTTATTACTGATATTGTCTTTATGTTGCCTAACTTATTTTCTTATCAAAATTATTAATTGTAGACTGTTTAATGAAGTGGTGAAAGTACATCTAGTTATGTAAATGTTTAGTTTTGGTTGCCTTGGGGTTATAGTAAAATGACCCAGACATTTATGACTAGGTTTTACTGATAAAGGTATAATCTTGTCATAAAATAGCTATTTCTGGATAATCATAAAACAAGTTACAGCACATTATTTGTAGCAGGTGTATTTTACATTTCCTTATAGTTGTACATGTACTTTGTTATGATCTAAAATATAATGTACTGGATCAAAAAAAAAAAAAAAAAAAAAAAAAAAAAAAGGATTTATTGGGCTTAAGAAACTTAAGCCTACCTGTTAAGTAGAACCTGTGAAATCTGTACAAAGTAATCTGTCTGAAAAATGAGTTGTTTAGACAGGTTTTAATGTACAATTATAATTATTTTATTTTTAATAAGCAATGACTTATCATGTATATCCATTTGTTTCTGTGTTGCAATGATCAAGAATGCCTAAAATTCAAAATTAAAAAAAAAAACTGTAAAAAAATTATTCTGTTATGTCATGCACAGGCCTTTGAGCCTAACTGGCTGTTAGTTTTATACACTGAATAGTCTGTAGACAGCTCTAGATTGAAGCCTTGTTGGGTGTGTCCTTCCTGACCGAGTTAAAAATAGGTTTCTTTTTTCCCCAGCTAGATTTCGATTCCATGTCCAAATTAGTTTTATAACACAGCAGCTTTTATAAATGCTTTGTTGTTCTTCAAGGAATAGGGATCAGATTTTACTAGTAATTTATATTACTTATAAAATATACATACATAGATATACCAAATGTCTCATTTAATGAATATAGTCTTGGTCTGAAAGGTCAGTTACACTATTGAAGCCAGAAATAGTTTCAAGAAATTGATAAAGTCAATCTTTGAAGCTATTTTAGTAAATTGGTCTGTATCATTAAGACTGAGGTGTCAAGTGGAAGGAAAATTTAGATGGATGAGCAGCGAGGCCATATTCCGTGTATTATCATCTGTTTGTTAATGCTATATGGAGCCTTAAAGTCATCAATATTTAATGAAAGTCAAGAGAGCAGAAGTGTGAAAATTGATGGCTGTGTCATTGCATTGATTGTTTCCTAACATATGGCAGTCAATTTGATCCCAAACCAGACAACATCCAATAAAACAATATATATTTACATAAAGAGCTATTAAGATTGCCATCAATTCTCTCAAACTTCTCAAACTTAATGCATTTCTATGTGTATTATATTATATAGAAGAATCATAAACATTTACAAATGTTTCCGAAATCTAATCACTTATGCTTAGTCATACTGCATTGAGATCAAATGTCGGCCATCAATCTTCTCCTTCTGGCATGAAAGGATAAAGAATTCCTGCATGGAAACTTTTCCTGGATCCTTATACCTACACCTCAAAATTAAACAAAAATTACTAGTATATAAATCTCACATGTTCAAATATGCTTTAAACATAACCAAAAGATTACAAACTCCAAATGATCATTTGAGCTAAAAATAGGGTAACGTCTACAAATTCTAATTACATTGTTCTCACAGTTGATAAATTTTGAAAATTTTAGATTTTTTTTTTTTCTAAATTGTAAGGCCCCCCCCCCCCCCCCCCAGTTCTCTGGTATAAAAAAATTCTAGGAAAATAAATTTTAAACAGTTTAAACAGTTTCTTTGTTTCCCACAAGAATGATGATTACATTGATTTGTTCTTGCAGTAACAATTTAACATACTTATAGATTGTTCTGTATCCTCTTAAATTCAATCTCTAAGAAAATATAAAATTCTTTAACTGTATTGGTTAAGCGAGACTGGTCTAATTGAATGTAGCGAGGCCCCTATAAATCTTTCAGTACACTTAAGGGAGACTGGTCTAATTGAATGTAGTGAGGCCCCTATAAATCTTTCAGCATAGTTAAGGAAGACTGGTCTAATTGAATGTAGTGAGGTCCCTATAAATCTTTCAGTATCAAGTGTTGTTCTTTTTTCAATCAGATATTCTTGCCAGTTACCATTGATTTCTTAGTCTAGCGAGAGCTCAAGTTATCATTCCTATATCGGAAAATGAGAGAAAACTGACCACTTACATCAATAAACTATTAACTATGTATAGAATTACAGATATTTCTGGGAAATATAGCATTATGTATTTAAGTACTGTGTTCTTTTATAAGTTGTTTTTTTTACACAGTTTCTTCTTCTAAGCCAGACTGCGAGGCAAGGTTTATATTATCTCTTTTGAAAGGCTGTCTCTGATTGGCATTACAGCTCTCAAACATTTCTAGGTTTAAAATATTACTAACCTAGAATGTCTGCCGATAGTTTGACACAAGGAAGAATCTTGACTGTATTTTACAACTTCACTAGTAAAGTCTTGATATAAGTGAAATGATCATGCCTGGACATAAAATTAAGTTTTGTCAACAAAACTAATAAACAAATCCCACAACACATTTGTCATAACAACCATTTACATGTACATATACATATACATGTACTAGTAACTATAATTTGGCCAACTGACTGAGAAAATTTAAAACAAGTACTTACTTATGGTTGTAAAATGTTTTATTGTATTTGGACTTCAACTTGATATAATATATATATATATATATATGTTTTTTGTACCAAAATTAAACATATATACTTAATATATATATATATATCTGTTTTCTTCTTGCTTGTTATCAGTTTATAAAATCTTTATGGTTATAATTTGCAGTTACTAGTGTGATACGTTTAGGTGTAACGTTTGAAGTTGAAGTACCTCAGTCTGTACTCAGATACAACATATTACATGTTTTATGTAATATCTGCCTGTTCCGCATCTCTTGCATCTCCCATGTTTAGTTTTTGTTTATTTTGAGATATTATTGGATGAAAGAAGTAGTGTTTGTACAAGGAATCTGTCTTCACTTTTTTTTTATTTCATTTGATGATTCAAGTGATATAACGTACTCAGATGTAGATGGCAAGTGCAAATCTTTTTAATTTTTATTATACATGTGCTATATTGCTGGCTTTTAACGGTAGTAAAATGTTGCTCAGAGTTTGCAGTGCTCAGACTTTGCAGCCGTAAAATTATATCTGGAAAATAGGACCATCAAATATTCTATCTGAACACAAGGTCCACCTTTTTCCCTTTTTTGGGGGATATTAAGGGTACCTACCAAACACATAGTACAATTATTTTAAATATGGTACTCTTTAAGGGATATTAAGGAGGATATTGCCATGTACATGTTAGACAGGTAGACAAAATAGTTTTTGGTCAACATGGGTATGGCTTTCTCTGGAATGGCTTTCTCTGGAAATAGGCAGGAAAAGTGCAACATAAATGTAAAAATGCGTGATTTTTTTCCAAAAAAAAAAAAAAAAAAACCAACAAAACTTTGTCTCTAGACTGAGCTTAAGGGTGTACATTTGTAATTTGTGTCATAAAACAAATTAATCTTGTCTAAATGGAGGAGACATGTAGTTGCCAGATTATGTACAACTTTGAATAAGGTAAAAAACATACACCCTAATGTAACTGATACATATTACTGTGAGTAATACAGATTTCAGATAACTTAAATAAAGTATATATAATTATACTGAATTAAAATAAATACCAGGCTGGCTACAAAATTTAATCAGATGCGCTTCTTTTTAATTTTAAAATCTTTTACCACAGGACTGTAGCAATTTTAAAAAATAAAAAAAAAAAAAAAGATAATTTGTCAGAATTTTCTTAACTTTTTTTAAGATATTAATACAGGTACAACTAAACATGTAGAAACTAAACCCTGAATAAACCAGTTAACCAATACTGGCTTTAAAATTTATCAAGACTTGCCATTAATATTGCTGTTAAACTAACCTTTGATAATTAAATGCTGGTACAGGTCTAAAGCAAACATAATTTTCAGTCTGTATTTTAATGATTTGAATTTCAAAATACCTGATAATGGATTATAGATTTCATCTAAGTTTTCACAACCAAACTAAATAGCATTTGTAATTAAGTTTATTTATTCATAATATTTATCATCTACATGTAAATAATGATAGCAGGCAAATCATGTTCAAACAGTTGATGAGGTCTTTTTTCCCAAGATTATTACAATTATCATAACAACATTATACTGGCTTTGATGTGGCTTGATTGTGCCCCTGCCTCCAGGAGAAACTTTTTTTCCCAATTGATGATACCATAATGAAATATTGATTCTTGTAGCAAACATGAAGCAGGATAGTGTTGTTTCTGGCAGGATACCAATATGGTCTTGAATAATTTGTTGATTTTAGACAGCTAAGAATTCTATCTCGGATATCTAGCTGTATATAAAGCCATTGATTTGTTTTACAGAACATCCTCATTTTGTGTATTTGTGGTTTCAAAATGGAACTATAAATAACCATCATAAAAATGACATTTAATTTAGTCAGTATATTGATGGACCAGAAGTATAGGCTAACTTACATGGTTTTTCTGTCAGTTTGTAACTCATATGTTTCTCTTTCTTTCTTTTTCTTTTTTATCATGTTCAGGAAAAAATTATCCATAAAATATCAGAATGAAAGTCATATATGTTGATAATTAAAAGTTTTCTTTTTATTTGACAAAAAAAAAATGTAGGCAAATTTGCCAAGTGCTTACAATGACTGGTCTGAAATATCGACATTTTTATCCCCTGAATCCTAGTGTCATGGTGTTTTTCTCAGAATTGTTAGTACTTTAGTATCTGTCAACCATTTGGATGAAGTTTTGATAGCCAGGTACATAGTGGAAAGCACAATGTACTAAACAAAAATATTCTGGCTTAGTAATTGGAGTTATTCCAAAATGATGTTGATGTATTCAACCCCCTATAGCTTTATAGAAAAGTAATTGTAAAATCTGCCTGACTGGAACTTACCATTATTTATATCAGAAAAATCAGAAAAAGAGCTACAAAAAGCAATAAACTCCATGATTGACTGATATCACAAAATACTGATAATATTAATGCTGGCTTATAGTATACTTATTAAAAAAAACTCCACATTGCCCTCACACCTGTTGGAAACAATTTGGATGAACAGTGAAGCATTTTTGTTGCATGATATGTGGTGATTTCTGAAAAAAATTTCTTATCATCAGAATATTAACATGATTTAATATGCCGGTACATACTCTGATAAGATTTCTTTATTTACAAAAAACACATTAGAAAAACAAACTTTGAAATTTTATTTTCAGATCTAATCCCAAATATTGTTATTAATTTGATAAACATATAAACATTCATATCTACACCTGATTACTTTGTTACTGAATAACATCTTTGAGTTTTACATAGTTTTCATAACATGGTTAAGTTTCTAATGCTGGAAGGATATGGGTTAGATTCCAGATCGGGCACAAACTTCAAAATAACATGACTACATGATCATAAGATTTGAGCCAAAAGAGGTCCATGTCATACTGGTTTGTCAGTAAAGGCCAAAAGAAGAACATTCAAGCTATTCATTTACATGTTTCCCCCTGGTACATATTTCTGTTACTGGCTATGTCTCATATTGACATAATAATAAAAATACTAGTACATGTATTTATAGATAAAAAAATAAAATATTCTTCATAGATGTTTAAACAACATGTCAGATATTTTTTCCTAAAAATTTATGCAAATTCCTAAGATATAAATATATATATTACAATGTATATTGAAGCTTATATTGTCAGTTTTGACAGTAATGGTCTATTTTTACAAATTTTCTACATACATATTATATATGTAAGTGTTATAAAAAGTTGACATTTGTGGAACTTCTAAATTGAAGTTTGTGACATTTTAAGGAGATTTATTTAATTTACTTGTCATAATTGATTCAGGAAATCTATTGAGTGATTGTTACACTTCATTTATATGGGTTCATAGTATTATATGGGTTCATAGTATCAAATCCAGTATTTATGGTTCAACCAACTCATTGTTTTGGGTTTTTCCAACCATTTCCGAAGCCATGGCTGTCCCAGAATTAACCTTATGACCATAGAATTGGCTCTTGACCTAATTAACAAAAACACTTTGATTGTAGATTGCAAAAGGTGCAGTTTTGAAATATACAAGAATTGATTAAAATTATATTAAATTTTTTAAACATTTTTTTTTCTTTTCAGCTTTTTTGCAGAAGCTATAGACCTTGCTGGATTACAAGTGGATATGGCCTTGCGGAAATTCCAGTCCTATTTTAGAATGCCGGTATATATTGTTTAAATTTGTACATTCATTCACACCTTATAACATAGGTATACACTACAATACTGACAAAATACATCATTCTTTGTCTAATTAAATCAGTAAACAATAACAATATGTCAGCTATGTAACACTCTGGTGTTAATTAAAAGGGAAGAAATAAATCAAATTTGTTTAACTTTGGATATTCAGTTTTTTCTGTAGACGAGTATTAATGTCATATTTCAAGGATGCCTTCTTTACCCACATAGATCATTGGATATTTCATTCAGAACTGTGAAGTACAGTAGTACCAGTAATCATTGTTTTTATAGAAAGATCGAACAATGGAAAACATATAAAATTGTAAAATTGAAAAAAAAAAAAAGGGGGGCGGGGGGGGGGGTAAGGGGAAAAAAACTAATTTGTAGACATGGTCCCAAGTTAACTGTAATTTAACGCAAATATATTTTTCTACAGAAGCAATATCATTCCTGAAATATAAGCTAGATAGCTGGATATTAATTCTGTTTAGAAATAGAACCCTGCTCCTATTCCTGTAGTAATTATCGTCATTATTTGTATCCAGTGAATATAGATTTTTTTTATCAAAATAGACAAATATGATAATAAAGACTGATAACATTTTATAAGCCCTATCTTGTCAAAAGGTATTGATTTTTTTTCATAACAGTTTTAAGGGGTGTTTCATTTTCTAAAATGGTAATGAAATATACCACATGCTATGTCATTTATTTGAATATTGATTCCTTTTAAAGTGCAACAAGTTTTAGTAATAAAAGTCTCTCTCTAGAGTAAATAATGTTGTATAAAACATTAATATCCACAGTGCTAGCAAATATTTATCTTCATTCAAAAACCGCTGTAATCACGGATATAAACAAAGCAGAAAATTAGGTTTTTTATTTTTATTTTTTTCAACATTAAAAGTAGCCAGGGACATCTAAATTTTGAGTCATTTAACAAGCTTATAAATCCCAAGATAATTTTACACATTGGGCTTGTTGCTGCTAATTGTGTATCCTGTCTTTGTGTGTATCTGACAGACATTAGTCGTGTTCATTGATTACAGCATTTTAAGGATTTTAACACTACTCTCTGTCATAGAAGAGATTTTCATCTCCTTTAATTTCACAAGTTATTTAACAATTTTATTGAACATGACTCATTGCCCCAAGAGTTTTATAGTGGGTTAGAAATATGGCTGTATCAAAAACTAGGATAAATTAGATCTAAACATGAGTGCACTAAACACACACACACACACACACACACACTCTCTCTCTCTCTCTCTCTCTCTCTCTCTCTCTCTCTCTCTCTGAGTGTTCTTCTTAAGTACTTGTTTGTGGATCACAGAGAGCCTCTCATTATACACTCGCAGGACAGGTCCTAATTTTGAGAAAATCTGTCACTTTTCTTATAAAAGGTTGTTTGTTATCATGGGCACTCCAATTTTCTCTACCTTCCAAGAACTGACCCCCTTGATATAAATGAATCTTAACCCAGGCATAAAAACACTTCTTCACTCTGCTTCTTTTGACTGTACATGTTACACAAATTATGTCCCAAGCTTTTTTAAGAGACCATCTTCATCTTTTAAATAAAATATTGAAAAAACATGGAAAACTATGTTTAAAATTCTGTCAGCAAATTTAAATTACAAGGGCAAATCTGTTATATGTTACATGTCATCATATTCTTAATTCATAGCATTCTTTGACATATGTTTGTAATGGCTGGAATTTAGTTAAGGTCTTTATCCGACTCCGGCCCCAATAAGCTCCATTTGTTTTGTATTAAGTTAAAAAGCCTATCTTGTCTCCACACACACTTAAGATTATTAGTTTAACATGCTAAACACATTAAGTGGGGAGGCTGGATTGTGTTTGTTTTTGTGTAAGGTTTAAAATGAAGCCAAGTTTTGATATTTTATATTCTTTTAGGCTAATTCTGAGTCTTATGACACATGCTTGTAATTTTTGAAAACAAAGTATATATATTTAAATCCAGTAATGTGTAGGTCGTATTTTACATTGTTACCGATGCTTTTATTTGAAAGAGAATTTTTTTTGCAACGAATTCTAAAATAACAATAAAATTCAGTTTATTGAATTTATTTTATCTGCTGGTTGCAAGGTGTCAAGATTATTGTACTTGTATTAAAGAGACCAGTTCTGAAATTGTAAGAAAACTTTTCAGATAAAAAAAGCACCATACTACATCTTTTTCTTTTCTTTTGTTTATTGCATAAGTAGAAAACATATTTGTATTTCATAATTAATTAATTAGTACTCTTTTCTTTGTACAGGGTGAAGCACAGAAGATTGAACGGCTAATGGAGGTAATTCTAGACAATATGATATCTCTTGATAAACTGCAGCATTCATTATAGAAAATTAATTAAAGCTTTATCTCAGAAATAGGAAAAACACATTTGTTCATCTCTGTTTAGTCTTCATATTGTTTGGGACCATCAATATGAAAAAAAAAATCAAACACAAGTTTAGTTCATTTAACTTCATGTATTTCAACTAATTGGGACTACCGGTAATATTTTGCATTCGGGTCACATTTATGCTACAGGATTAATAAAATGGATGATTATTTATAGTAGAGACCAAAAACTTAGCACTCATCATGAGAATTTGTACAAGAGCCTTCATTATCATCTTTAAATCTGATAAAATGCACAACTGCTCATCCAAAGGTAATATGTGTAACACTTTGTGATTGAATGAATTTGATTAGCAATCAAGCTATATCGCTAGGGAACTATTTGCTCTTCTTCTACAGTAAAAGTTGGAAGATAGGAAATGTTTCTATCTCACGAGGTGTAAATTTTTGCCGCCAAATAGGATTGATAATGTGTTAACATTATGTCAAGGTCAAAAAGTTAAAAAAAAATTCTCATCTATATGACTTTCCAATTTTATTGGGAATTAACTTGATGGATGTATCTGTTGTGTTGCCATAGTAACATATCTATACGATAGGTAATAAAGATCATTACATATTGTATGATATCACGCTTTTAGATGTTTGAATTACAATTTTATGATTTCATTTTCTCAGAGGATTTGAATGGTTGTAGAATAAAAAGTCTGTATTTCATCTCCATATGTTATAAAGGAAGATATCATGTATATTATTGATTGAAAAGTTTAAATTTGGCTTTTAAACAAAAAACTTTAGTCAGATCCAAAACTTTACATGAAATACATTAAGTGTTTGCAAATCATAACTTTGTCATTAATCAATTTTGGTTTTGGAGTAAAAAAAAACTGAAGTGCCAAGATTGATTTATGATACATTTAGGTTTAGAGTTTTAGATCTGTATATCTTTTCATGGACATTTATAGATTCAAAATGCTGCTCGTGGCAAACATACTTATCCAACTTGGCAGATCTTAATGCAAAAAAGTTTGTCGTTTCACTTGCCAAAAGTCTGTGGTTTTTTCTTGGCACTCTGGTTTCCTCCCTATCCCCCGCACTGTTCATCTCAATATTGGTGACAGAATTGTGATTGTGGCATAAAATGCCCTTTGTCCATTTTTACTCCACTTTTCCATGCAAATTTAAAATGAAACAGTTAAAACTGTTAACCTAGCAAAATATAGAATTAACTATTTATTTACTAGTAAGTGTACTTGAGCAATGAGCAATCATGTAAAATTACAATACTTTTCCTATTTTCAGGCATTTGCTCAAAGATATTGTTACTGTAATCCAGATCAAATCAAAAGCTTTAAGAATCCAGACACAATTTTTCTCCTGGCTTTTGCTATAATAATGCTGAACACAGACCTGCACAATAGAAGTATAAAGCAAGAAAGAAAGATGAAACTAGAAGACTTTGTTAAAAATCTTAGAGGTAAGCCAAGGTTGTCAAAAATCTCAGAAAGAAACTAAGGGTGTATATAATCTCGAGACTGTACATCAGGGGTGTAAAAAATCTCCGAGGTAAGAAAAAGCTGTCAAAATCTCAGAGATAAGCTAAGGATGTCAAAAATTCAGAGATAAACCTATTAAAATGTCAAAAAAAAAAAAAAAATTTAAGTCAGCCAAAGATGTCGAGAAATCTCAAAGGAAACAGTGTTGTCTGTTTTATCTCAATTAGACAGAAGTTGGCTTATATGTTGTCCTCCATTGCAGGTGTTTGTTGTTTTTATATTTGTTTTTTTCATATCTTTGTTTGCTTTTGGCCCACAGAAATAGGAATTTAACGTTTCCTTGAGCTAATTGAAAAAAAATTATGCCTTTGTAGTTTAAGACAAAAAGTACTAAAATTAGGTTCCATGTTTTTGCTATCAGCATCCTACATAATAAAGATGTTTTAGCCTGAAGAATTCTGGTTAATCAAATGTTTTTATTCTATTTTGTATTACATAATAAAATAACAACAAGTATATCAGATTTTTGTACATAACAGAGATCTGAGGGGTATTGAACCTAAAATAATTGTCTGCAACATTTGAGTTTTATTGAACACATTTACATCACCATCATAGACATTAATTTGTCTTGTTACCAGCAGTAATGTCAGCCTGAACCATTCATTCCTTTTTGGTATTATTGATCTTGGCTAGCAGTTATTGCCTCAGTCTCTTTGTGTCTTTAGTCTGTGTGGGACTGTATGTAAACATACTGTAGCTTCTAATCTATATTCTTCTGATTATCTTACATAAACTCCTTTATAACCTACCAATGGCTTTCTGTTTGTGTATTGTGTATTGGCTTGTTTGTCTACTTGTTTGTTTGTTGTGTATATTGGCATATTAGTATACTGGGTATTGCACTTTATTGATTTAAAATAAATAAAAAGTTTATTTGGGACATAATTTGTTGTGGTTTACATTGGTAATTGGCTGTAACTATGATGTTTCAGAGGATGGGAGTGTTTTTATTACTCCTGATGCTTTTATCTGTTCTATCATCTTGTTGTACATTTATGTATATGTGGTATATGATAAATGTTAGAATAAAGTTGTTTTTATGTGAATTTGCCTCTATGGTACATTATATATTTAACTTGATGATATAGCTGTGTGGAAGCAGAGAGAGAGAGAGTGTGTGTGTGTGTGTGTGTGTATGTGTGTGTGTTTCCATGAAAAGGTGTGTGTGTGTGTGTGTGTGTGTGTGTGTGTGTGTGTGTGTGTTTCCATGAAAGTCAGTTGTAAAGTCTTACCTACCTGCTTACAATAAGTAACAGAGTATTTTTTGAAGAACTTTCATTTAATGGTTTCATTTAATTGTTCAGGGTTCAAAAGGCCAGGTCTTGCGAAAGTTTTGACCAATCAACATTTTCTACAGAATTCTTAGTTTATCACAGTTTATCTATTTTATTTGTTAAAGTTATCATTACCAACAAACATTGATAAGGTGCATACCGGTACTTTCACTTTAAATTTATAAGCACTTTGAAAGAAGATAAATTATCTTGTTTCCTAGGCAACCAAAGTTTATATAGAATAATGATGATATATTCTGATTGAAATATATATATGGTTAAGTTTTAATACAGAATAAAGACTGTATCAATTCTTGTTGTAGCTGTCAATCATGTCATGTGAAGGTCAAGGTCATGTCAGAGGTCAAATGTCTGCAATGCTGCCTACAACATAATATGTTAAAAAAATTTTGGTTTATCAAAGTGATTTATTCCTTCACAATGTTTTTTGTTCTCTTTTTTTTCAGAAATAATTAGTTTTTCTTATAGATATCTGTCTTCTTATCAATGGCATTTAGAATAATTGTTGATGCCATTCCATAAAATGTCTAAAAGGTTTGATATTGTAAAAATTATTCATGATTTAAGATGCAGACAAAAAGCAATTATTTAGTGGTAATTATCCAAATAGATAATAGACAGTAGACATCATCAGATTTAATATCAAGCAAATCTTCTGCAAGATATAAATATGGAATTCTTTTCCAAGTAAATTTAATCATGTTCTAGAAGTCAGTTCTTTGACTTATTTGGTTCAGTGTCAATAAGAAAGGAGTGATGAAATTAAAGTAGAAACAGTTATTAAGTTAAATTTAATTAATGAAACCAAAGCAGCCAATTTATTCAAACTTTCCTTACAGGTCTTTTTGCAGTTAGTGAACTTACCATCAATTTAATTTTAGCCATATTTTTGTTTGATGCTGGACAGTTTATAATTTTTTTTAGTTTTCTTCAGGCACTCTTGTTTTCTCAGCCAGTCCAAATATTCATTATAATTGTCATATTCGAACTAAGCTTATATTTATCACAGGAGCATTAATTAAATAATCAGTATGCTGGTAAAGCATTTACACTTTCCCCTTTACCTACCTTATGTTTAAAAGAATTTTTTTTTTTTTTTTTTTTTTTCAAAAACTTAAAAACCTCAACTTTTATTTAATTTCACAAAAGTATGTTATAATCATTGACTTACATAATTGAATTATACATGACTGGGATTCATGTAAGCAGATAATTACCCAGAGTTTTAGTAGTCTAGGGTTATATACCCCAGACAGATTTTCTTTTCTTGTCTGACTGCGATAAGATGAACAAGATACCTGATTACTCATGACTCTATATAATACACTAGTGTCACTAATTATATCATGTACAGGAAGACAAAAATTACTGAAAATAAAGATTTCAAAAAATGAAACCAGACTAAATTGTCCTTACTGAAAATAAAGATTCAGGAATCAATTGTCCTAAGGAAATTTACTGAATACTATTAAGATACTGATAAAAAAATTAGAGTTATTGTTCTTAGTAATAATAATTTTTAGGAAAACCAAGGCTTACAAGAGAAATTATTATCATTAACTTAAAATGATAAATGAAAAAAATTGAGAGAGAGAGAAAGAGAGAGAGAGAGTGAGAGTAGTATGCTGGAAGCATAACCAGGATTAACCATCGTGATTTAAACACTAAAAAATAGCTGACAATGAAAGGTGAAACATATTTTATGTCTCATCTACAATAAGTAAACAGAGCAAGTAGTAAATGATCAGTGATTTATATATTATTTTTATGATAACTTTGGAGAGAGAGAGAGAGAGAAGGGGGATTGTCATTTCTGTCTGTTTTACCTTGTTTGTGCAATATGTAGTTACTTTCCTGTGACTAGTCATGATACACATGGATGTGATATACAATATTCTCCAGGAAGTTTTAGTTTTAATTATATAATATCATTCTCCATTTTCATAAGGAAATGATTTGTAAAATTTAAAATTGCATCATGTTGTTGCCTTAAATCACGTACAACTTATGAAATGGTTAAAATTGGTTTATTGAAATATTGTGTGAATATAAACTAAAGAAGAGAGAGAGAGAGAGAGAGAGAGAGAGAGAGAGAGAACTAGCTATAAGTATCATGGCTAAACATTCATTTCTTGTTTCTTTTATCACCACAATCAGTTGTCTTTTAATTTGAATCAAGAGATTTATGTAGCAATCAAGTATTGCATTTTAACTTATACAACACTGGAAAGCCTTTGTTCTTGATAGCTTATATACAGTATACAGTATATCTACCTCATATTCTGACAATCATTGCTGTAAGATTCTTCTAGCTTATTCTTCTGAAGGAGACAATTATCCAGCACTAAATACGGTAGATCTAAATATCTGATAGACTGTTACTGAGGTCATCCAGGTACAGAAGAGATTTTTCTATAACTCCATTGTTTTGATTTTTTTGCTTAATTTTAGTGCTACTTTTAATAATATTTTAATTTTTTTTTTCAGGTATAGATGATGGGGAAGATGTAGATAAAGACTTATTAATGGGTATATATGACAGAATTCGAGCTCAGGAGTTCCGTCATGGAGTAGATCATGTGACTCAAGTATTAAAAGTAGAACAAACCATTGTAGGAAAAAGACCATTTAGTGTAAGTTTTTTATACCATTTTAAAAATTTAAAAAGCATCCTTTAGTAAAGTACATGTACTTACAATGCTGATGTTGGTATAAACTACAATGAAAATGATAATCAATGTTCTTGTCCTTACATTTTTTCCTATTCCAGACATTAGCACAATCTCAATACATAATACAAATCATAAATTCCTTATCTTAAGACTTTTTCCTATTTTGTTCCAATTAATTTAATTTGCAGAATTTATCAAAAATTATATAATATTTCATAAGCAATGTCTGTCTTATTATTTTTATTAGTATTGTTATTTATTATTTTTAAATCTAGACATTGTTAGCTCACCCTCATTGAATGTAGATTACTGGTACATTGAATATATAATTGGTTATGATTCATGTTCTTTCCTATTTTTCATTTCCAGACATTAGCACTACCTCACAGAAGACTAGTATGTTACTGTAGATTATATGAGGTCCATGACCCTAACAAGAAAGAAAAAATTGGTTTACATCAGCGAGAAGTCTTCTTATTTAACGATTTTTTATTGGTAAGTGATTTATACAAATGAATACAGATACCTTCTTTCATGTGGAAATTTATTTTGAATACTGTTTACCTTTTTTTCTTCATTTTGTACAATAAATAGAATATTTTCTTTGTATGTGGGGTTTTTTTTTTACCAATTTTAAAGGCCTACATAAAAAAAAAAAATAAAAAAACCAACAAAACAAAACAAGCAACAACAACAACAACAACATGTTACCTTTTCCCTAGCTTGGATTTTTTTTATTAAGTTTACTCATATTTTATGTTTATTAAGATTTCATTCTCTTACAATTTCAGGTTACAAAAATATTTAGTAAAAAGAAAACTGGTATTACATATTCCTATAAAACTTCATTTTCATTAAGTGGTATGCAAGTCTTTCTGTATGAAACTTCACGTAAGTAAAAATACTTGTTTAATTTTTTTCCTTAATGCAGTTTTTAGCTTTCAGAAGGTCAAGGGGGAGATAACTGGGTTGATTTATGATTACTCAAAAGATTAAGGATAGATAAGCGAGAAAATCACATATGGTTTATGTTGTCTATTTAAAAAGCAAAGAAATTTGTAATTGGGATTGTATTTTTTAATGATTATTTTGAAAATGCTCCATAATGTTTTAAATTTGAGTTTTGATGCCTGAAAGAAGTTTCATAATTGGTGGTCTCTCTAACTAATGTTATCTCAACTGTTTTGTTTGTTTTGTCATGATTTTGTTTTCTTTAGCTATAACTATCATACTACAATAATCTATATTTTCTAATATTTATCTTCTATTTACACAGATTATCATTTTGGTATTAGACTTACCAGTAGTATAGATAGCAAAGTCCTTATTACCTTCAACTCTAGAAACGACCATGACCGACAGAAGTTTGTGGAAGATCTCAAAGAGGCCATTTTAGAGGTAAATTTAATATCTACATGTATCCATTGCTATCAGATTTGAAATAAAAATAAAGAATCATTTAATTGTTTAAATTTTTATTCATATGAAAATATCTCCAATGAAGGAAGATTGATGTTTTCATTCATATTCAATTAAAGGCAAGTTATATTCAAAATTAAATAATTTGATGATGATTTTTGTCAATATATTTTTCAGTCTAACGGCATGGAGCAGTTAAGAATCGAGGAGGAATTACATCGACATAGCACAACTCATAACACCATTGACAGACATTATGCCACTGACGATACCAGGGTACTCATGTACGAATTAATGAAGCCTTCTGATCCCGCAGTAAATAGATTATCTGCCCCTGAATGTGGTGGCTTGAAGAAACTTCCTTTATCCAACTCTCTCACTGACCTTTGCGAAGGTATGCATGTGCATGCACATTTTAATTTTGTTCTTTTCTATTTTTCAGTCATCTTAACAAAAAATCGTTGCTATAAAACAAACAATTTACTTTTTACATTCAGATAGAATTTAAAATTTTAATATTATATAAGTGTTAGATAGGTAAAATGATTTTTGAACAATTAAAATTTGAATAATTTATTAATTGTAAACATTTTAATTTTGTACTGCAGTAATGCGTGACAGAAGTATGAACCAAATGTTAAATGATCATGATGATCCATGGGTTCGACAGGTATTAAAACTTGTCTAACAAGATTTTTTTTCTACCATAATTTTTTTTTCTAAATAGAAATTAATCCTTTAAGATTTTACTCCACAGTTTTCCACTTTTTATATAGTTTAATACAACTTTTACGTAATTTTAACACTAATTTCTTGTAAATAACCATTGTTTCTTTCTTGACTGGTCAATCATTAATCTAAATTTTATCCATTTTTTCAATTAAAATAAAAACTAGGTTTTTATTATATTCAGATTTAGCCTTTTTTCATTCACTGAAAAAGGAATGAAATTAAATCATTCATCAATAAGTTCTTAAAAGATATAAGTAGAACCTGTAAATTTGAAATAGAAACAAAAAGTTTTATTTTTATTTTGTGTGGCAAAATTCTTCCATTTTTCTCTCATATATACCGGTATGTGTATATATATATGGTCTGTATAATTGTGTTAAATATTAAGCTTATGTATCTACTTCAACATTTGAAGTTAGGAATTAGAGGCATACCAATAATTTATTTCTTGTCAAGTTATATAATTAATCAGAAATTGGGATTTATAAAATTAATCAGAAATCGGAAATGCCTGGATCTGCAAAATAAAGATTGTCCCTCTGTTCTATCTTCAAAGATTTCTTTCTACATGTATAACATTTCTATATATTATATTTGAATGACATATAGATATTTTGATATGTATTTAATCTTGAATAACATCAAGTAAACTTCATTTTAAGCAGTTTATCATTCATCAAAAGGTTGGAGGTTACTGAAAATACTTTGTTTGATTATCTATCTTTTTTTTTTGTAATGAGTTATCTTTCATTATTTTCTGTTTGATATTAAGTTCATTTTCTGTCATATTAACCTCTCTTTTTTATTTTCTGTATTAATACACACACATACCCCATCATTGCCATTGTAGCTGTGTTTGTAATTCTGTTCATATCAGTCAAGTGATTTATTATTATTATTATTATTATTATTTTTGAAAATATCATACAAATATATTCAGTTTTTATTGGATGTTGGAAAGTATAACCAAGACAATGCTGTTCCGTCAATGTGAGCATCAAAATTATATTTTAAAATTTGCAGGCAAACCTGTGCTACATGCTACACTGTTCTATTGATAGCTTTTGTTCAAAGTTAATTCTTTATACATTTAGATAACTGCTAACATTAAAATAAATAATGGGAACTATTTTTCCTCATTGGAGAACTTCCATTTGCCTATTTCACAAGAAAAAAAACTAAATCTGTTTTTTCAATGTCCCTGAATGTCTTTTAATAATCTGCTTTTAAAAGATTTAGCAATATTCTGATTGGCTGAATGAAATTATCATCTTTTCTGGCTATCTCTTGGCATACATTTCATTGTCGACTGTCTTTAAAATCTAAGCATAGCATTTTATAATTTATAATTGTATGAAAATGATGCTTTTATGTAAATTTGTGTATGGCTGGGGAATGTTTTAACATTGGGTTATATTTGTATGATATTTCTAGTCTTATAAGTTCTGATTATCATTTTCATGGCTTTCATCATCTGCTTCAGTATTGTCATGTATCATCATCAGGCTTGTTTCTATGGTAACATCAGAAGGCACAGTCAGCCATTTTGAGTGCCTTGTTGTTGCCAGCAGTTTTAGATTTAATTTTGAACCAAGAGTAGTAATTTTCATTCAGTGACTTTCAGAAAAATACTATAATTCAATGTTTGTTTGTTGTGAATTTAAACCCACAGATCACACACACTGATTTACACTTTGGACTTTTTATGATGTTGCTGTTGTTTAAAAATTTAGTTTCTGTGTGGTTTTTTACGTAAAATTGTTAGAGTGCTACTGTAGTAGTAAATTTAATATTTCTATCTCAGTCACATTGTTTTAACATGTTAATATATCAACATTAGGGAAGTACAAGATAATTTACTGGTAATTTCTACATAAAACTTGTGTACAAAAAAATATTTGAATTTCATTTACCGATGGCACTTGTATTTTTTTGCATCTTAATGTTTTATAGTATACAGTAGTTAATCCAATT
This sequence comes from Tegillarca granosa, assembly GCA_029721355.1. Lineage (NCBI taxonomy): Eukaryota > Metazoa > Mollusca > Bivalvia > Arcoida > Arcidae > Tegillarca > Tegillarca granosa. Next base: position 42,901,836 of record CM056599.1, on the reverse strand, counting down.
CCACACATCATCATATTAAACAAAAGGATGCTGAAAATAGTCTTTAATTTTTTTTTTTTTTTAAGCAGAAAGCAAGTTTGATAAAAAAAAGTAATAGTTTTGAATTGATGTAATTTTTGCAAAAAAATAACTGACTTATTTTTGATATTGTCTTTTATATAATTAATGACTAATAAAGATTGTTTGTGTTATGATAGCATTAAAAAGTGATTTTATTTTGGTTTTTATTTAAATTTTGTTTTTTATTATTTTAGCTCAAGGGATGAAGAGAGGTAGCAGTGGGGGATCATTAGATAGTGGCGTGGTAAGTAATTTTTACTGCAATCAGTAAGTCTAGATTGATGTAAATTTCTGCAACTTGGTATATGTATGTGTGTGTCAGTGGTGAAATATTGTCTTTTTTATGCACATGCAGTTGAAAATATTTCAATAAACATTTAAATTACAAAAATAAGTCTAGATTTTAGAATGTTTAATGCCCAAGTCAAGATTCTTTCACTGTTAATGAAGCAGTTCTTGTATTGTTAGATGAGAAAATGAGTTTTAAGAAAAAAAAATGCAAAGTTTCAGCAAGTGAAATGAAAACAAGATCTACCCCAGTGGAATGTAAACCTAGAAGGTGAGGGGCACTGTGATGTTCCAGCTGTAGACCACTCGACTATTGAGGCTTTCTTTACTTTTTAGATCATTTGTGTTATAAATTTACATGTCCATTTGATCATTTGTATTTTATTGTAATTGGCAGTGTGTGTGTGTGTGTGTGTGTGTGTGTGTGTGTGTGTGTGTGTGTGTGTGTGTGTATGTGTGTGCATGTGTGTGTGTGTTTAAACTGGAAAAAACAGCTGTTTATCTTTATTCTATATAATTATGCGTCAGATTTCATTACAGGCCTCTGGTGGATCAGCTGGTGTTAACAGCAGTGGTGACTCCTTTGCAACACAGACCAGTCAGACCAGTTTGTTGTCGTCTAAGGGACCATCCTCTTCTTCACTGGTGTCTGGGAACCTTATAGGCATCAGAAGTCGTGGAGGGAAGTTATCCTCAAGTAGCTTAGGACAAGCCTTGCCAGAAGGGACGGAAGTGTAATATCAAAATCCATAGACTGTATTTATCATTCATTTATATTCATTGATGCAAATATAACACATTCTCGGTAAACATCACACACATTCTCAGTAAAGTGGGATCAAAGTATCACAGGATACAGTAACGTGCTGTACAGTATATAATGTCATTGTTTGTGTGGACAGAAATGTAGAAAAGTAGGTCATATGTGCTGGATTCACATTTTATATGAAAGATGACTGTATATTGTGTGCTGGCTTCACATTTTATTTGTTGCAAAATTAATTTTGTGCCACATTTTTAAGTAAACTTTTGCCTTTTTTCATATTGATGCCTTTGAACAAATTATTAACGGTTATTTGAGAAACTTCAATATTTGAAGAATTTTTCCAGCCTTTTATTTATGTAAAATTTGTTTAATGTTTTTGCATAATATTTTATCTTGTTTGTCATAATGTTACATCATTTCTAAGGTATCAGTATGGTTAATGTTATGTTCCATTGTTTTATTATTATGAATGACAATTTCGGCAAAAAAAAACACCTCCAACTGACAAATATCTTTGTCTCAAAACACACACACACACACACACACACACACACACACACACACACACACCTTATTTATGAGAAATAAACTAAATGTGATATTTTTTATTTTATGATATATGATGTAATTTATTGAAATTCAGACTGAATGAATTCCTTTGTTCCTAATTTCTTTGGGTCAGACTTATTTGGTTTGAGCCCACATCTAGCTATTATGATCTGTTGTAATATGAGGTCTTTGTTTGTTATTTTAATTTATATAATTCATTTGTTATTTTTGTGTTACTTGTATATAGGTTAAGGATATACACATCTGTTCTGATGATGTGCCAGTATATCTGGTATACTGTCTATGTGCTGTCATCCCAGTACAAGTAGAAGACACGCAAAATAATTACAGCCATTATAATATATATATATACTCTGTTTTCTGTTGTCAGTACAATATCACGTTGTAGACAAATACAAACCTAGATTATCTTAGAACAAGTACATATAAAGTCCATGTCTGTTATAAATTTTATAGAAAATAAAAATCTTTTTAGTTTTTATTTTTTATGGTATCAAAAATGTTAGCTATTTATGGTTAACTGAATGTCAAAAAAGAAAGAAAAATAACCTATTATTTGATGAAAAATTGGGGGAAAAAATGCATATAAATATATGCAATTTTGATTTCAGCTTTGGGCTATAATAAATAAACCACACACAAAATCTTGTCTTATGCCTTCAATATTCTAAAATAAATGTTTTTTAACTGTTATTAAGTAAATTATTGACAAATATTGTATTCTTATTTATTCTTACTAGAGATTTAATTAAAACATCAGATTAGGAGCATCTTTTTTGCTTCTTTATAATTAATTTATAAGTAGTGTAACTCGTTTTACAATGTATGCCAGACTTATATCTAAAAGATTTGTCTACTTGCAATTTAAAAAATAATTCATACTTGTTTTTGTGAAAACATGTAATAAATTCTAAACAAAACAAAAAATTAACAAACCATACAAAAATCTATGCTTTTGAACAATATTAAATATAATAGCTGTGTCTTGTTTTCTGCAGTTTTTGCGGTTAACGAGACATTTCTGCTTGCTAGTTGTTATATATCATATGATGCTTGTACCTGTATCCAGGATGCTGACTATGGGTAATTATTCATAGAAAGTGTTCTTGTGGTACAGTTGGTGGTCTATATCATTTTATATTGACACAGAAGTAATATATTGTTGTACTGAGTTCGAAATATTCTGTGCCGTTAAGTCTCTGGTTGCATGAGTGCAATTATAATGCTTGTTACAGGTATCAATTTTTTGAAAGTTTAAAATTTCTCTCTCTCTTTTTTTTTTTTTTTTTATTTACAGACAAAAAATCTGTATTTGATCATAAAACATGTAATATACTTGTATTATATTATTTTTAAGTTATATTTGAAGAATGAAAAAAGTGAGAATGAGAGATGGATGAATGTGTTTTTAACCAAAGAATCTAGCAATATGTCTTTGAGAAATATTTACTCTTCTCCTTGTAGCATGGGGAAGATTTATATAAATATATATAAATATATAAAATCAATGAAGAACAAATTTATAGTACATTGAGAATTAAATAAAAAATTTAAAAATTTGATTCTGGTTTCTCTTGTTAATTAGCTGCAGTGAACCTGCATATGAAAGTTGATTGGTTGGTTGAATATTGTTTTATTATATCAGGTTGTAATTTTTTAACTATATTAATTCAAGGAAATTGTTGTAACAAGTAATCTGGATAATTTAATTATAGATGTACAAATTTTTTTGATCTGATTTGTACCAATGCCCATTTGCAATTTTTAGAGTGGTAATATACTGGACCACAGATAAACATCACAGGAAAATTTTGATGTTCCTGTACATTTGTAAAATTTGAACTTTGATTTGAACTTAAAACCTTTTTAAATGGTTGACTTGCCTTTAAATTTGTTTCTTACTAGTAGACCAGCCTATTTGAATAGATTAAGTTTTCATTGGTTGGCATGCAGTAAAGGACTCTTGTACAAGCTGTACATAATTGTTTTGTTCATGCAAAATGTTATACATACCATTGTCGATTGACAACTTATCAAGTCTTGTCCTTAAACTCATAACCCAGTGGAAGATTGATTGAATGGAACAGAACCTTATGTCTCAGTCAAGATATGTTACTTTTATTAAGATGGCCAGCTTTGTGTAACAAAAGGAAAACAAGAATACACTTAAAAACTCTGACTGACTCAGGATGAAAATGTCCATTGATGTCACGAGGCCTCAAGTGGTTGCCAAATCTAAGTGGTAAGAACAGATTGCTGCATCAAAATGAATTATTCAAATTACAATTTTTACCAGTTTATCAAAGGTAGACATTTCTGTTGTTCTATTTGGTTTCATCTATCTAAATAAATTTTTTTACTGCACAGATGATCCATTATGCACAGATTGGTTGGTCGGAATGGTTCTTTATAAAACAGTCAACATTATTTCACTGTCTGCATGACAGCTCTTGGAAAGCAAAGAAAAGCAAAAATTACATTAATAAAACTCATTGGCCTTCCAAATGCAAAATGTTCAAGTCTAAAATATTATCTAAAGTCTAACTTGGGCAGTAGGAGACACCGTAATGTGCAAGCCATTGCTTTAAAAACAAATGACTTTGAATTGCAAGACAAAAATTAGTAAAATTTTGCATTTAATCATTCTGAGAAACCACTTGTTTACCTACGCCAATTGAAATAAACTGATTATTTAAAAATATGATTGATTTATTGATTTACTAAATGAATTTTATAAAGCCTTTTTTCACAAATATAAAGAAGTTATCAATGTGAACATAAGCAGCAAAATTTAAACCTCTAGCTATTTGCTGGTCATATGGGGATTCTTGATGAGATTATCATGACAATGCATCATCACATTCCCTTATGTCTGCCTTTTCCAAGTATTCCATCAAGTCAGGAAGAGATCAAACTTATGACTTACATCACTAATGAAGCAAGCATACACTTTTAAAGTCCCTGAACATCTAATCTGGTGATTTGTTGTAATGTTGTTAAATGTGCCATCAGCCATTTTTCAGCTTTACACAATGAGGACAAGTTTATTAAACTCTAGAGATTAACCTAAAACAAGTTTTTGTGTGAAATATGCGTGTTTTAAGGTCTGTCTTGTTATGTTGTGCATTTGATGACTTTCACTCGTACCTCAAAGTCAATAGGTAGATAAGCACACCACTCCTCCAGTCACAATATCCTGGCCCTGAACTACTGGTAGTTGATATTCTGTCCACTTAATACTGTGTGCCAGAAGAGAAAACAATTTTTAAAATTTTAAAGCCTTAGGTATGACCCAGTTTGGTTTTGATCCCTTGACCTCACACTCTATAAGCAGATATTCTACCTCTTAGCAACCAAGTAATATGGTGAGCTGACATTTAAACAAGACCTTGGTTGAAAGTAAATAAATGGCTGGTCCAAAATACATTCATTAAAAATACATTTCACCATAAACATCAAAATGTAAAAGTAACACCCAAAAAACAACTAAAAATGGGTAATGGAGATAAAAAATAAAATTACACAAAAAATATATATTAATTACTGTCATGATTTTATTACATATCTTCTATTATATATTTACAAAATAAATAATGTACTCTATTTATATATATTATACATGTATATATAATAAATGTATCAAAATAAATTATTCCCATCACAGTAAAACCTGCTATAAAGACTTGCTGTTCTGATTGTGGTATACCTTTATGCCAGTATATAAAAGGTAAATACTTCCTTATTTACGTTGCTCTCTCTGGTGTCATTTACTGAAAGGTTTTATTTTACTGCACATGTGACCCATTATTTCACATTTTCATATCTGAAACTTAGATTTTTTCCCTGTTTTTGTTTAATGCATAGATTACATGGACTCCTCTTCAAATTATAGTGAAAATTGAATTAATGGTAGAAACTGACAACTTTTTTTTTAACTTAAAAAAATTAGAAAACCATATCATAAGACTTTTAACTCAAAATAAGTCAGACAAAACTAAGAAAAAGTATTAGAAAGTAATACATTTCACTTTTAAAATGCATACTGGTATCTATTTATGATCAGCAAAAACAATGAGCACATATGACTATAGGGTAATTTCAAAGACATTTATATAAACCACTGACGAGGAACACGAAGTCACATGATACTGATTCACACTATGATTTATGATCATGACAGGTAACCATATTCTGCAATCTTTTGCAAGTTCTTTTCCAAAATATTTATTAGCATCCTGTGTGACTAAGAAAATAAATGTTGGATTCCAAAAATTCAGCACTATCCTGATCCTCTACCTTTTAATACTTTTATACTTACTTGCCGAAGGTCGGTGGTTTTCCTCTGGCACTCCGGTTTCCTCCACCATCCTAGAACTGACCGCCTCGAAATAAGTGAAAGATTCTTGACTGGGGCGTAAAACACCATTACTCCACTCCACTTTTATACATTTATATTACAGTGTTTCTTTAGAATGGCAGTACATTTCTTTAAAAGGAATAATTTAGTTCATAATTCAATATCACAGATAATAAATATCTATATTCATAGTGAAATATAGAAAATCTTTATCAAACCATTCTGTCATTACTATACTGTTAGATATCTACTATTGTACAGTTACTCATTACAGTCTGACATTTTTGACACAAAATCTACCCCATTCTACAGGAATCTACTGTATTAGCGTCAGTGAATGTATAGCATTTTGTCCATAGTTTTTGTTTTACAAAAGGTTGGTAGCTATGACAAACAAGTTTTTACACCATGGATGAAAGCACCATTCAAAATGTAAAAGTTCACCATGAACAATAGAAACTGCAGAGGTATACAAACAGCACACCTGTTGCTGACATAGAATGAACAGAGTTAAGCTATCACTTTATACAAGTCATGATTAAATATGAATAACTTCATAAATGTTTCAAGTCGTTTTCAATGCCATACATCTTTGCTTTAAGGTTTTTGAGTTCTCCAACTAATTTTTTAGATCTTCCTGCTGTGGCTCTAACATTTTTAAGAATTTGCATATCCAGATCATCTGGTCTCTTCAGATCCATGTCCTCTGAGAAGCCCATTGTAACCTGTATTGTGAAAATTAAAATGAATAGTTTTACAGAAGTTTTTTAGCCATAATTAGGGTCTGTTACTGTAGTTAAAAAAACTGGAGGCTAGTGAAGTCAAGATATCATCAGAAAAAATCCTCATCCATATTCATGGTTTCAGTAGAATTTCTGCTCTCACAATTAGTTCTAACTCTCTCCAAGAAGCTGAACGATTTAAAAACTCTTATTTCTTTAAAAAAAAATCTTAACTACTTTAGAGAAAGGTATTTACTCAACAAAAACTTGGGTTGGTAACACAATTAACTAATTTGTTTACAAATAATAAGCGTTTCTTCATTTCACTTCTAGTTGTTTCATTGATTTAATAAGAAACAGATCAGATTTTTTTTTCATTTCTTTACATAAATGTTGTTTCACATCATATGATGCCATCTTGCAGGTAAATGAACAAACTTTAACTAGAGTAGTCCACCCATCCACTGTACACCAGAACATAAACAGTCATGTTATGGCATTGTTACAGTGGGTTTAAGAAACTTACATTTGTTTAAGGCTAATTTTTTATCATTTTTGTTTACAACAATAATTTTATTCATAAGAATCAACCCTACACTTGTAGCAGTGTAAGATTCTACTATGTTTACATTACAGTCAAGATTCCTAATATAAAGTACTTGCACTTCAAACAGTTGTTTAAATACTCAAATATATAAGTGCATGTAAAAAAGCCATTGTCTGATTTTGTACAAATGATATAAAAAGCATAATGTTTGTAGTATGCACTCTTCTCAAGAATACACTTTCTTAGTAATGTGATTGAAAAACAAAAGATTACATTACACAGTACAGGTACTTTAAAGACTCTGAAAACCACCCCTTCATAAATTATATCCCCCTGCTGAAAGGTGTCCACTTATTGATATAGAAATAAAAAGGTTAAAAATTGTTCAATGAACCAGAGCTATGTAACTAATCATGTGACCATAAATGCTTACAATCTCTGATTTTATTGGAGATGTTCATCTAGTCAGTTACTTTGGATATTACAATAAGCAGGTATGTCGTATTTAGAATTTACAAAAAAGTTACAAAGGACAACTTTTTGTTTCCCATATACATGTAACAGTATGACTAAAGGGAGATAAGCCAAAGAAACAGTAATCTTAATGCAAGTTATGGTAATTACCTTATAAAGTTGTCTTTCTACATCTTTTAATCTAGATCGTAGATTTTTAATGTCATTTTTAAATCCTTCTACTTCTAGATTCCGTCTTCTTTCTAGATCTTGATAACGTTGATTCATTAGCTGTAATCTCTTGGACATTTTATCACTACGACCCTACAACATCAAACATTAAAAAAATAAAACAAAAATCAAATCCTGAATAAACGAGACCAACTGCAACCTGTAAACCATTCATTGATTGTAATAAGCATGGCCTAAAACGGAGTGCAGCGAGAATCATAAAGCTGATATTTTTATTACGGAATAATGAAAACTTAAGATCGTGTTAAAAAATCAATCAAATTCAACATATGTAATATCAATAGCTTTAAATTATGATAAGTATCTGTTACAGTAGAACCAATCTAAGTAGAACCTATGATCTTCTGACCTAGAGCTTTTGTTTGAACTAGGATTTTATCTGATATACAATGTATAATTCAACTGTACAATGCAGGCTAGTAAATTAATTGATTTTCTGTCTTGTGTATTAAGACTATAACTGAATACAGTATCAATTTGTATTTATAAAATAAATCTCATCTTTTCAAATAAGAATAAATAGATTTACCTTAAATATTTCTCTGGTTACATCCCCTTCTTCCCGTATCCGTGACAACTGATCTTCTAACTGTATGACTTGTTCTCTATACATCTCAGCCAATTTTTGAGATTGTTGTAGTTGATATTCTAATGACTACAAAATATAACAATTATCATTTCATTCATCTTTAAAAGTTTCACCATTACAGAAATACAAACTAATTTTTAATGAATATGATAGACACAATAGACCAAGAATTTTTTTGATAAAACAATTGACTTAACATTACTCAAATGTTCAAATAAAACACATCCATAACAATATGTGTTGAGTTTGTAAGCCCCTCCTCTCCCTGCCTTCTTTAACTTCTTTTAAACAAAAGAACTATATAATAATTATGGTAAAAAGTGTAAAAATAATATGTAGTGAAACTAAATTTAATACAGTAATAAATAGCAGTCCATCGTATCATGGATTTAAAACTTCTTTTGCTATAAAGTTTCTGGATAAAAATTTGGCAAAAAGATGACAAAAAGTGATTACAATATGATATGAAATGCAAAGCCTATCCCATATCAAAAAGCAAAACAGTTTCTTGGGATATCTTGTAACACACGCACGCACACACGCACACACACACACACACACACACACACACAAAGTAAAGCTGTGATATCTTAGTGGTATATTACACTTTGATACTTTGAAAAGTATTCTAGATATTGAAATTAAATTGATAAGAAAGAAATCAATTGAAATCTAATGATGATTTGGATTATTCATTGAAACAAAAAAGCAATGTTCATATTAACAAAATTTAATTGCAATCATTGTAATCAATTTGTAATCATTAAAATGAGTCCCATATAAGGATCTGTAATCTATCTAAAAAAAATCTCGAATTCCTCAACAGTTAACTACCTTAACTTCTTCAACATGGTGTGACCTGCTTTCCAGTGTCCCTCCTGAAGCATCTAATATGGAATCTTTATCCATCCGTAACTGTCCTTTAACTGTGTCTAATTCTCGTAATAATCTATCTTTCTCTGCCATCCACTGTCTCTCATTAGAACGTCCCTGATATCTTAGTTCTAGGAAATCTTTTGTACTCTCATATAAAAGATCTTGTGTTTTGTGGAGTCTAAAGGATTGAATAGATACTCATTAACAATAATTAATTCTATCCCAATGTTACTTTATATAAATACATTAAAATTCAAAATATGCTGTTGTTTACAACTTTAAGAATAAAATAATTTTGACCAATCATTAACAAACTGGAAGATAAAAGAGCAATGCAATTTTATCTGCATAGAAAAAGAGTTATTTTTAAAAGCTTTAAAGTGAAATATCATATTGTGACACATAAATCTTACAGTACTTGTCAAGGGGCACACTATTGTCTAATCTTCAAATTTTAAAAGCTTGTGCTGTATATGTAAAATAAAATCTAGTGAAGCAAAAGACATTAACCAAGACTTAATCTATAAAAATAAACTAATCACATTAACTAGAAAACAATAAAATACCAAAAAAAATCAAAATATCTACAGTATTCTCATACACACAGCAAGCATTGAAAAATTTCATCATTAAAAACATTCAATAAAAAGGTATATGACACTAATTTACTCATTGCTTTCTAATTAAATACATTATCCTGATCTTTTTTCTTTTAGTAATTTCAAAATTGTGTCAGATTTCTAATTTTTAAAAAAAATCAAAAGTTGAAAAAGAGTTAAAGGGTTTCTAACACTTTCAAAGTAAAACTTTATATAAAATCATCATGTTAACTTTTTCAGCTGGGTTTTTCTGAAATAACAAAATGATAAAAAAAAATATCAAAAATATGAGTTATCTTTAAAATATTTACTTTTAACAAAATGCATAAATAATTGTCTAGAAATAAACTGATGATGATTTTTTCAACAAATATGATTTAATATTGGAAGCAATAGGAAATTAATGCTGCAAGAAAAAAATTTGGTAGAGTACAGTAGACTCAAATATTTTCAGTGTGTTTCAAAACTTTGATGTGTCCATACTTTTCAGTTAGTGTGTGTATTTTGGCTTCATCTCTTTGTCTCCTAGTTTCCATCTCTTCTTCTTTGACTCTTCTATCTTCTATTAAAGCATCCATTTGTTCTTTAGCTAACCTCGTCTGTTCCTGTAACTGAGCCTGTAAAGCCTCTACTTGAAGTGTTAGTACATCATTGTCGTGTTTGTATTTCTGCTCAGGATTGGGCTCCATTGACTGCCGCCGATCTGACAAGGGAAGTTGTTTCTTTTTTACACCTAAATGATGAAAAATAAACTTCAGATAAAACTGATAAACTATTTTACTGACATTTCTAATACAGCTTATGATTACAACAACTCACTTAATTTGTCTTTTAAAATTGTGACATCAAAATTAAAACAATTTTTATTTTTTCAAAAGGTTCTAAAAATAGATACTAGAAACACTTGCAATTATGAAATCATTATTATTTTTATTATTTTGATTGATTGATTCATTCATTCATTTTTTTTTTTTTTTTTATTTTCTTTTTATTATTTTTTTTTTTTTATTTTGTTTTTTTTTATTTTTTAGCCCTCAATCCAGTCAGAAGTCTTGTCTTAACCATACACCTTTGTCCTTTTCTTTTGGGACACAATGATTTACTGATAGTCAAAAGTTACAGTGCACCATTTCCACAATTTTGGGGTATTTTAGCTACCAATAATCTCTGAGCTATTTGACAACTTGTACTTATGATTTTTATGACAGACAAGTTAAATCTACTTTTCTTTCTTTACCTTTATTTTGTCTGGAATCTACTGCTGCACTCTGTGGTCTTTTATTATTTTTCTGTTCCACAATCGCTTTAGCAGGTGGTTCCTTTAAGAAGTATGTTATTTCACTTTCTGTGTTACCACTTATAGCTAACAATTGTTGTATCTTCTTTTTGTCTTCCAATTCCCTAATCTAAATGGAAAAAAGATGAAATAATTGACTTGTTGTATATTGCTTAACAACATATCTACAATGTTTCAGCTGTTCTCAAATTTATTATTGTCCTGAGGACTAATTTCTGCACAAGTTCATGTGGTGCGCTGCAAGTTTTTCTCAGCTGCACACTACTTGTGCATCCTTATGGGGACTATTGGGCCAACTCTATAATGTCCCAAATTAACATGGCAAACTTTTCAGGCTAATACACAGGTAATGAGAAGTAAATAAAAGGTCCAATAGGCCCGAACCTTAACCTGAGGACATGAAGAAGATAACAAATGTTGTTGAAGCATTTACTTACTTGGCATTGCCTGATGCACTGTTTCTATAACCTTCTGGATCTTTGAATTCATAACAAGATGTTTAAAGGTTTAATTAGTTCAGGACAATGTGACCTTGAATGTGGGTCAACCAATTTCACAAACTTGTCAGACCTTTGTGTGCTGATGCTCAGTATAAGGTGTCAAGTTTCTAAACCTTTCAGTTTATGGCAAGATGATGTTTAAAGGTTTTACTTTTATGGTAACTGTGACCTTGAATGAAGGTCAAGATCAACTACTGTACTAATTCCTGTTATTTTACTTTTACCCCCAAGAAGCACAAGATGTATAATGCCTTCAGATGGATAACATAAACTGGTAGGCAGTATTGATTCAGGATATATCAATAGAAATGAATGCTAGTTTGATAACTATTGAATTATGACGTCCATGACAAGATAATAAGATAAGTACATGTATATAACTTTCATATTGATAAACCACATTTCAATATGATTTAATTAGGGTTCTCCTGTTTTATGCATTGTAAACACAGCACCAGAAACGGTACCCCTAGGTAGGTTGATATGATTTGATAAGCTACATTTATATACATATTATAGGAATTATGAAGAAAATCAAAATGTGCCAATGTTAAGATGTGTCCATATATGTATAATTTTCATTTTTCTTTATCAGCATCAGAAATGTTTTGATTCTTTTAATTTCTTGTTAAATGTGTACAACTGTGATAATTATACAACAGATATGATATAAAAACTCTTCTATTAAAATTTTTCACAATGAATGTTGATGCTCATAATCAAGCCATTAGCAAAGGGCAGATCAGCTAAACAAAACAAAATTGACAAAGTTTTACAAGAAAAGTTGTATATGCTGACAAAAAAAAAAAAAAAAAAAAAAAAAAAAACAAACAAACAAACAAACAAACAAACAAACAAAAACAAAAGAAAAATCAAAGATCTAAGTAAAGCTATATATTATATGGTACCTTTAATCGGTCATTTTCTGAGTAAAGTCGTAATACATGTTCTCTCTCTTGGAAGAGATAAACTTGCATATCACTTAGAGCTTTCTGTAACTCTACAATTTCTTCTTCTCTTTGTCGTAATTCCCACTGAAGCTTATGCTAAAATATAAATTAAAATGCGCTATTGAATTCTCATAATCCTCAAAAGCTGTCAAAAAATAACATAACTCCAGCATAACTTTGCTCAATCAAAAACCTTAAACCAACTCTCACATTGTTGTTATATAAAACATTATAGAAATGTTTTTTTACAAAACAAATAAATATTAATATGTTGCTGTACTCAATGTTATAACAAATTATACAGGTGTTGAAGAAATCTGTGGTTGAAAATACACATTGTGTAAATCAATGCACTGAATTTGGAGAATACCTACACATACATCTATAAACTGTACACAATCATATACATGTATATATATCAGCACCATTTAGAGGACAAGGTATTCTGTTTATGTTGAATAGAAGTTCTACAAAATGGACACATTTTTTTTATGAAAGGACGTCTATGATTGATACAAACCTGTTCTTCATATGTGATTTTATAATCTTCCAGCTTGCTGACCATCTGATCATGTTCTTCATCATATTCAGCTATTTTCTTCCTGTAATACTCCAATAACTCCCGGGATGGTCGTAATTTACCTATAAAGAATTAAAAAGAAAATTCAATTCAATTTTCAAATTGAAAACAAAAATAGAAAAATTTGTGGTAGACATATAAATATGTTATGCTAAACAGACAAAAAGAGATAATTCCACCTGAAACAAAAAGAAGTAAAAAAAAAAAATCCTTGTGATCTTGCTCAAGCAAAATACAGAACAGCAACGGTTGAGAAGAAGTTTACTTATGTCCATCTTAGTGCCAAATGTTACCCTGCTTAAACAACAAGTGGCAGTCATTTTCATTTGTTACAGGGTGTGACTTTGCGCATAATGATATATGCTACAATCTTCGCCAATGAGAGTGTCAAATTTGAATTAAAATGTGTTTCATGGGTTAAGATTTCTGAAGCTGAGAACTTCATTTTCGATTGCTTGAGCTGTAAAAGAATTCAATTTTAGCATCAGAAATGAATTTAATGATTGAAAACAATGGATATCTACATCAAGTTATGTATAAACACAAGTTAATCAAAAGAATTAAAAGTTTGCAAACACCAAAATACAATAAACAAAAACAAATTTTTGAAGAATTCTAGATTGTGCCTTTACAAAAGTGACCCCAAAAAGTTAAGATTACGACTGTAAAAATTAAGACAACTGCAGATTTAAGGCAGTTAAAAATAAATGGTTTTAAAAAGATTTATATGTACGGTATACTAGTAACTGTTGGATTATTACATGATTGAATATTTTAGTGAAAAGACACCTTTAGGTTATGCAAAATTTTTTATTAACTTTAAAATCAAGCAGTAAAACTCCATAATGCCATTCAAACTATACATACCAGTATGTGGATTACTGTTAATGTATATTCATTATTAATGAATAAAAAGTGACAAGTATATCGCAAATCAAACCAATCCACAAATGTAAGATCAAAAATAGCTTTTCTGACTTTCCTCAAGATCTATATTATAACAAGCAAAATATTAAAGAATAAATGGAAAGCCAAAATTTGCAGGTTGCCCTTACTGACTTGGTAGAATTTAAGAACCTATAATTAACAGGGATTGAACATGGAAAATAATCTTATCTTTTAACTAAATATAGGTTATTTGATTTATTTACCAAGTCTTTCATTAATATTGGGTAATTCTGGACTTTTGTCATCTTGACCACAGCTTTCATCTGCGGCAGATACTCCCGAGTTATTCATCTTGGCAAGTAATCTTGATCGTGGTGAAATTACTCTGGTTTTTTTCTCTGCTGGTTTAGCACTGAAATAAAAAAATTTACATTGAAGCCCAGGAATAAAATAAAAATTTATAACAACTTCTAACTTAAATTAAAGAATCATTAGGTGACACATCAATTCCTAAATAGTTTCCACCATTGTCAACATTTCCATTATTTCTAAATTGACTTGACATTAATAATATGTACCAAAAACACATGCAGTTCACTTTATACAAATTTTCATTTTACAATGGGTTTGGTATCCAGTATATTGACTAAAGAACAGTGGAACTTCTATCATTTTCATGAAGTTGATCATGGCATTGTAAGTTTAAATTAAGATAAAAAAAAATAGAGGCGAATGAGCGATTAATTTTTTTTTTTTTTTTTTTTTTTTAGGCAAACAAAATTTGAACCAGGCGAGCCAGTAAAAAATGAACAAAAAGATAATTATTGCATGAAAGGCAAAAAAAGTTTAATCATGACTGATAAAAGCAAAGAATATGATGTTTGATGGCGGAAAACAATCTGAAAATGACATTTATTTTATTTTTTAATTCTAAATTCTAGAGACAGGCAGGTCTGAGGAACTACAAATTAATTTGGCATGGTCCTATAAACCAAAATGTAGATCATTTAAAATAGAACAGAATGTAATTTCTTTGTGAGAAACACTGGATAGTTTGAAGATTGTCAGATACATCTGTACTTGTTTCAATATCTCAATAAAACTTAATTAAATTGTGCAATTCAATTTTGTATTTGAAATGTGTCACCTGTCTGGATCTATTTCTTTAGACTGCAGTTTAAGAATCTGGTACAGGCAAGTTGGAACTTAAATCAACTTACTTTGTTTCGAATTGCTATTTACTTACGCAGAATGCAGTGTCTGGATCATGAAACCAGTCAGTATTACAGCAATGCCTTCAAGTTCTTAATTAAAACATGTATTTAATGCCAGCAATTTAGTGATCGGCTAGATCTAAGACTTTAATAATTTAGGCACTGCACAAGGCAGAGAGGGAATGACAGATGTGACTGGTATGTGCATTG
Organism: Tegillarca granosa; assembly: GCA_029721355.1. Lineage (NCBI taxonomy): Eukaryota > Metazoa > Mollusca > Bivalvia > Arcoida > Arcidae > Tegillarca > Tegillarca granosa. The sequence goes on along the minus strand of CM056599.1, from coordinate 42,886,118 downwards.
ATGAGTGTCCAACCATGTTGTAAACACAAAATTATTTCAGGGTACAAGAAACAAGAAATCATCAAAGTACATACCAGATTCTTGAAAGTTAAAAATTTAAACCACAATGTGCTTTCTATATCATTTTACCAAACAGTATCAGACATCTGTAAATCGAGTTTACACACAGGAACCATTACTGTCAAGTATGAAAACGGACAAATAAGCGGTCGGAAAACTTGCAGGCTCAGACATGTATGATTGAAGTTGAGGGGTACCATTTCGGGATAATTAATGGAATTGTTAGTAAAATAATTTGTTATTATTGATTGTCATTTCCTATTTGAATAGTAATTTTGCAAAATATATGTATCTTGGGGAAAATTCTGTTTAAAGTGTACGGAATACCTATTTTTATTAGCAGACGCCATTTTAAAATTTCCGCTTAAAAGTAAGGACCGCAGTGAATAATGAATAAAACGAAGATTTATGCACTACGGATTTTATAGATGCAGGTGCTCGTAATTATATATATTAAATGGCGCACCTCGTTGAATCAAGAATTGCGAGAAAGTTGCCTAAATAGTCAAACAAGTAAAGACAGAAATGCTAAAGAGATTAGCCGTGTGATATCTTGACTTAGCTATAGGATCAGTAACACGAATAAATACTCGTGAAAGGGTTATTCTACATGAACTCGACAGAAATATTTAAATTTTCTACACTCATAGGTTAAACCCGTTTGTGAAAGAGAGAATCCGATATAACAACAATACTAGTGATTGACGTCACGGTAGTGTTACGTTGCTGACGTATGGGTTTGTGAGAACCAGAACCCTTGTGTTTCATTTCGAATCTTAGAACAAACCTATAAAAGGCCATTCATGTTATTTGCGATATAAATATACTGTATATTCAAATTAAAACTAACGAGTAAATTTACAATTTAACGTTATAAAAGTAACAATTTACGCGTTAAAGTTCATAATCAACTCGTTACTTGCTAAAATATACGCGTAAAAGTAATTAAAAAAAAAATACTGTATATAAAGTTTTGAACTTTAACGCGTTAATTGTTACTTTTATTGCGTTAAATTGTAAAATATATGTGTTAGTTTTAAAATACAGTATATTTATACCGCCGATGATATGAATTGCTAGTTATAAATAATTAACTAGTTTTTAATAATTATAAATAATTTTTATTTTTAACGCGTTACTTTTGTTTTTTAACGCGTTAATTTCTTATACAGTATATTTTTCATTTTACGCTTATATTTTATCAAATAACGAGTTGATTTTGAATTCTAACACGTTAATTTTTAATTTTATCGCGTTAAACTGTAAAATTTACACTTAAGTTTTAATGTACAGTATAATTATTCCGCCGATGAAATGAATTACCTTTTATACAAACCCGTCACGGTATGCGTTGTATATGTGCGATTGTGTTTTACTGTCCGTCTTGTACCAGCACGCACTCATGGCGACTTTAACGTCACGCTAGCTCACAGTGTCAGTTTGCGGCAGACAAACATACGCTTTATCGGCCACATTATTCTGATACCGGGTAAACCAATAGATACTCCATCTTCTTTATGACAAGTATCAGGCGAGGAAGCAGTATCTCAAATTTTAAAGTCTTATGTATAACCCGGCTTGGGGTCGAACCCTCGATCTTTTGCTCTCGATACTGAACCAACGAGATGGTAATACACAAGTTGGAATTTGATGGATAAATGACAGTGTTAATACATGGATAACAAATTCTGTCTGAAACATGCGGTCTTTGTTGATTATGATCAACTGAAATATGTTTCCGTGTGGAATAAGAATGCCAAAAATGGTCAGTACTTGATTCCTGAAGTCAATTTTAATATTACACAAAGACATGTTCTTGGGTCTGGACTCTACTGACCATTTGTTTGCTTGTGATAAAAACGGATAGTCTATCTAGGCCTCAAGTCAAACGCTCACACACACACACACACACACACACACACACACACACACACACACACACACACACACACAAAATGACTTAAATAAAAAGGCTGCATGGGAAAAAATTGGAAAATGGTCCTCCAAGTTGAAATTTGGGATGTTCTCAGTATCAGTTGTAAAAAAGAAACTGAATTAATAAGTTGAAAAAAATACCTTACGCTACCATACCCAAGAAATTGTAACAGCCAAATACCCAAGTATAACAATGTTATAGTGATAGCATATTGATCTATACCAAAACACGCGTTTATTGTTATAATTCATACGCCGTTGATAAGCAGAAAAAATGAATTTAACTGAATATCATGCTAAAGAAAAGACCTAAAGCTAGCACCAACTGCCGCTGTTAGCCAAAAGCTACTTGTAGCCGCTAAGCTTAGGAGATACAACGGAATGTAGATGATAAGGTCGATATTAGATTATTATCCAGCTGTATATCAAAGGACTTATATGTGTAAATAATCAATAATCATATACATCTAAATACATGTAAAATATTATAACGCTCAAGCTGCTGAAAAAAACACAAAATGACGAAGTGGTAGCATATAAAAAGGAAAAATCTGATAAGGATTTCATAGTAATCATTGTAGAACAAATCCTCCTCTTATCAAAAGCAATATGCTGTTCAGAACGTTTACATATATTGACAGAGATGTTCAATATTCTTTATTCAAATCCCAGTTACATCCTCAAGCAAACTAGCCGTTTGGTCTTTTTTAAGTCAGAACTCTTTTTAGCCATAAATTTTTTCTTATCAACTTGTATAGCAGGGGTGTATTTTCAATAAATAAATAAATAAATAAATAAATAAATAAATAAATAAATAAATAAATAAATAAATAAATAAATAAATAAATAAATAAATAAACAAACAAACAAACAAACAAACAAACAAATAAATAAATAAATAAATAACATTTTAGATGGGCTTTCAGTATTAAAAAGATGTTAGATTGAATATGAAAATTCTGGGGAGGGATATCTCAGATCACGTACTTTTTCCATACTCCAAAAATCTTTTTTATTAAAAGTTTGCATAGAAAATTATATAAATGGAAGTTTGAAAATAAAATTAATGTAGACACTTTGTCTAGAAATTATTAAGAATGCAACGTATGTACCCAACAAAACTGTAATTCAATTACATTTTTTCTTAAAATGATGCACTTAACAGTCCGTTCCTACCAGAAGTTGAAATAACCAATCATGACCTTGTTTGGATAAATTCATCCGCATGTAGGAGGTCAAAATTATATATTTTTCTTTCTAGATATTTTGATAACATCGCATTATTTTTTAGTACAAGAATCCCTTTTATTTTGAACATACATTTTTGTGGGGAATCTAATCGTATCAAATGCCAGTTTCTTTTGTCCGCTGCATTGGCCTATTTTGTCATGTAATGATTTTTCTATGTCTGTGCATAGGCTCAGTACACATTGGATATTTGAGTGTGACATTTGTGCATCCTGTGCATGACATATTCTTGTGTTTTTAATGTGAAAACGTCAGTTTGTCAGTGGAATATATGTTTTAGGATATGGACTTAACCTTACAATGGATGACCCTTATCAAAATTTCATTCCACCACCGGAGGCACCGGTCTTTACTCCAACCGAAGAGGAGTTTGCTGATCCATTGGGATTCATTGCCAAGATCAGACCAATAGCACAAAAATCTGGAATTTGCAAAGTCAAACCACCACCGGTTTGTTTCTTTTTCTTCTAGATATGTTTGATAAGTATTTTGATTGAAATAAATGAGTTACTCATGTTTCTTTTCCGCGTGTAATTAACTATTTCCATATACGTGCATACAAAATTTGCAAACATGGCGACGCTTTTGTTTGGCTGGTTGACAGTTGAATTTCGTTCTTGGTTTCATCTTTACACAACATTGTCATTCGTTGATGACATTACTCCTATACATTTTATGCACATTAAAATGTAAATGTCGTGGATTGCTATAACGTATTTTGAACAAGTAAAATGGTTTGGGTCGATATAAGCTATTCTCGTGATAGATCCAAGTTTCTCCATGTAAACGCCCAGTCATATGTGTATACAGCTGCTTTACATTGCGTACCTGCGCAGTTTGTCAAGTAAATCAGTGGGTCTTCAAGTTTTGCAGTTGCAGATAAGCTTGGGTTGTTTTTTTTTTAAGGAATGCAAATATTGTAATAAAAAACATTTACTAATTAAAATAAAAATAATGAAAAATTAGATGATGATTTTTTTTTAAAGGAAATTAAAATTAACAAAAAATTATAAAAATTCTCATTTTTTTTTTTTTATTTTTTTTTTTCTTGTGATTAGTGTTTTTCCTCCTTTTTTTCTTAGTGTTGGCCAATAGTATTAATTATACAGATTGGAGCTAATGCTATTTTGGTGCAGGTCTTGTACTTATTATCCCTTGTCCTATAATACATTTGTCCTTGATCGATAATTGCAAGAATAAACGTTAGAAAATGGCTTAAAATAGAATAAAATAAATTTTTCAATTGAAATAGCAAATTAACTTGAAAGGAATGTGTGAAAAATTAAGTACCTTTGGGTCCTGCCAATAGAAAGTATAATCTTCAAAATTTCATATTTTATTTGTTATGAATAATTAAAAGAAAATTGAAATGATCATAGTTTTTTTTTTTTGTTTGCTGCTTTTTTGTCAGATGTTGAAGGCTTTAGATACTTAAAACTTGTCACAAAAAGATTTCAGTTTTTGCTGGGGCTCAAACCTGCCTCTAAATAAAGCCTTTGGTATCCTCAAGATCATATTTCATGTTAACCTTAAGTGGTTATTTGAAAATTTAATCTCTTGCATTGCATTTTTGTTATTTTTTTCCCGAAATATATTTTGGAATTCATATTGAAATATGTGAATTTAAGACAAAAATCTTATCTGAAGTTTAATTAGTATAATAGGTGTTGCAGCAAAAAATTTTTAGTATTAAAAAAAATTGATAAAAATTGTAGGAACATTTATTAAGCATAATTTAAACGTTTCCTTAGAAAAAAAATTAGTTTTGTTAATGTGGAAAGCTAATAATCTGTTAAATGCAATAATTATTTAGTGTGATAATTGATTTGTCAGTCCCTATAGGAAGAGTCCATCCTGGCATTGGATTGGCTTGTCAGGAAAAATAAATTTTTTTTTAGTTTGGGAAATCATTTTTTCTTTGTTATACAAAATAAATTTGTTTGTTTTTTCTGTAAATTAAAAGTCAACACCAACATAAATTCAACATTAAATGAAAGATGTATGAGAAAAACCAATATGGCTGCCATCTGGGGTTATCCAGCTAGGGAGGCCATATTGTACATAATAAATTGTTTCTGGTCATCTAAACAACTAAGAAAAAGTGCGGGGAAATAGAATTTGAGGAGCTTAACTGACCAATTTGTGTATCTGGATGTTTTAGGACTGGCAGCCACCATTTGCAGTGAATGTGGACACATTTAAGTTTACACCAAGGGTCCAGAGGCTAAATGAATTAGAGGTAAGGACAAACTTTTTATAATCTTGTCCTCACTATTTAAAGAAAATGTATGTATTGATAATTCAAACCTCTGTATAAGTCTAAATCTAATCAAAATTTTTAATTAATATTCAATATATTTAATGAGAAGAGAAATATATTTATCTAAATGTTTCAGTTTCAGTTTCTAGAAATTAAAAGTTGTTAAATATATATGACTAATCAACATTCAAACATTTTTTGAATACTTGACAATTTTGTATTTATAAGATGATAAAAAAGTGTATATCTGTATCTAATTATATTTAACCCCTTTTGTACTGTTGGTATTAAATCAACAATTCTTCCTACAGTCTCTTACCCGGATTATGTCATTATGTCTTTATTGATTTATTAAATATCAGAAAAAAATGACAAACAAGTAGTCACAAGTTTGACAGTTTGGTTGTATTTCTTCATTGAGTATGGTTTACATAATGTTTATGATTATCTTGACCCTTGTCATTGACCTAATGTTGTACATGCATGACATACCATATAAGGTAGTCTTACAGTATGCACTGAAAAAAAATATTGTGTACAAATGCTTATTTTTTGTAAAAAGTTTGGTCATTTTGACTTCATTTATTTAAAAAAAAGATTAAGATAAGAAGTATTATTTCAATCCCCTCCTTCCCAATTATAATATTGTTACTGTAACATTGACATTCATATATATGTACTGAGTTTCTGTTGTTTAACATATATTTCTTCCTGTATGAATGATTTTCTACTTTGCTGATTTAATCACATAAATTTTTCTTGTTTTCATATATTTAATCACATAAATTTTTCTTGTTTTCAGGCAAAAACTAGGGTAAAATTAAATTTTCTGGATCAACTTGCCAAATTCTGGGAGTTACAGGTAAGTCATTTACTTTTTTTTCACAATATTTTCAAGTTAAGTGTTTTACAGAAATAATATTTAAATTAATTTTGTTTTAATACAGAAGATTTGTAATTTTACAAGAAAATGTTAAATTGTCTATAAATTGCATGTAAATAACAGTAAAATAGTAAACTGTTTTCAACATTCAACAAGTTCAGCATAAACCCCCCCTCCAATGTTGGTGTATAATGTAAAGACGTAAAGCATCCTTTTTCTCGCCCATCCTTAATTCTGATCACAAATTTTCATGCATCATATGTATGCTGGAAGCCTGGAACGAATACGCTGATTCCACAGTAGTGTTTATGTCTTCAACAACATCACCTCCCTTCCACTTCATTAAACAAATTATAACCAGTTGCAACAGTACATACATTAACCTTTGTATGTTACTGTCCTCATTAAGTGCTTTCTTTGTAGGATTATGGTATGATGGTATCACTCTCTTTCCTTCTGTCACTCCATGTTTTTCCACCATGATGATCTGTTGATTTTACTGAAATATGGCCCAGGTCATGTGACTTTCGAATTTTTATACTATAATAGAATGTGTTAAATAGTGTGTCTAATTTTACCTATATTGTTACTGACTTACAAATCAGTATATACAATTTTAAAGTTTATTTGTACAATTTAAAAGTTAATTTTTTCATTTTATAGGGATGTTCATTAAAAATTCCACATGTGGAGAAAAAGCTTTTAGATCTCTATGCCCTCTACAAGGTGAGTTATCAAGTTGTTTGGTTGAAATCAAATCTGATGTTTCAGAATTTTTAAATGATGCACTGGATTAATATTCAATATATTATACATGTAGCTTATCACATTGAATCTATGTCTTTGCTAGGTAATGAAAACTAATAATTTTACATCTGAAATGAAACCAAGGTTAGATAATTAAATATATAACTTTTTATTTTTGAAAATTACAATTTTTAACATCTTGACAGTTTTAAATGCTTGTATGATTGTGTTTGTATTTATTTATAAATTATATTTTAATTGTATACTGTTTTAGAATATTTTAATTTTTTATAACAAATGATTTTAAAGAAATAAAATGAAATTGAATGATGATTGAGGTAAAAGTTGAGTGATATTTTAGAAAACTGGCAGTAGATTATATGAAGATGTAAAGTGTAAACAATTGAATAAATTTTAATTTAAGGGTGTTGAAGAAGAAGGGGGTCTGTTGGCTGTTACCAGGGAGAAGAGATGGAACAAAGTGGCAATAAAAATAGGTTATACTCAAGGAAAAGGTGTTGGAGGAATGTTGAAGGGCCATTATGAGAAAATCCTATATCCGTTTTATGTTTTCAAGAACAGTGATGCTTATGACTTTGATGTATGATAAAATTTTAGATGATTAATTTATATGTTAAAACACATAAGTGTGTTACATGTATCAGATGATCTTGTTTTTTTTTTTGTTGTTTTGTTTTGTTTTTTGTTTTTTGTTTTTTTTTTTTGACATTTTTTGCTTATTGACTGACATACAAATCATAGACGATAACTATAACTGGCAATTCTCTTCACATACCTGAAAATAAAATTTAAAAACCCAAAGATTTTAAACATATAGTAATTTTGATCCGATAGTAATTGGTTATAATTGATGTAAAAAACAATTTATATGCAATTCTAGAATTGTATCTTAATATTGTAGCTAAAATGCTGTACAAAATAAACATTGTCTTGTATAGCTTTACTGCTACAGTATATATCCAGATATGTTTTACAGGGCCTTAATAGCTAAGTGGTCCAACACATAGGCTTACAGATCATGGTGCCTGTCACTGCCCATGTATAGATCTACCTGAGGCAGACCCTAGTTTGAGAATGTTTGTCTGGGCAGTTGGCAAACTGGAGGTCGATTGTTTTTTTCTTGGTTTTCTCCACCACATCAGAACTGACTGTCTTGATATTAGTGTCGGATTCTTGACTGGATTGTTAAACACCATTTCTCAACTCGATTCATATGTGATGAATATTTATGAAGAAACCTCTGTTCAATTTATACATTCTGTTTTTATGAAATAATTTAGTTAGAAATCAGTTCTGTAGTGCATAATATTCAGTCAAGATGCTGGTATTAAATATTGTTGCTATCTATTTAGCAGAAGCATAAACAAGAGGATGACAAACATAACACTGAAGATGATGATCAGAAATATGACCAGGATTACAAACCACATGGTATAGCTGCTAGAACTGCAGCTGGAGCTTATGTAAGGAAGAATAAAAGAGAAAGAGCTCTCAAAGAGGTCAGTATATGAAAAAGCATAAAATGGATATAAATAACTTTGTGATGCTTTTATTTTTGTGAATTTTTGGAAAACATGAAAGACTTGCTAATATGCATTGTGCTAACATGCATGTAAATGTAATCTTAGTAATATAATAATTTTTTATGCTAATCAGATACAGAAACTGTGAAAATTGTATCACCACAGATAAATAGGTTCACTACATTCTTTTTAAAAATCGACAATTTAAGACTGGACGATAAAGACAAGATGATTTATTTACTTTATGTAGATTATTCATTTGAGTTTGTTTTACATGTAATATAGATTCTTTGATTTAGAATGGATTTTTGACCCAAATATTTTCTAACAAGAACTGGTTTAATCTTCATTATTTTTCAGTGTTTTTCAATTAGTTTAGTATTTACAACCTGTATGGTTTAAGCTGTTTTGTTTCAATAAATTAACATTTTATTCTATGTGGTCTTGCAGGAAAAGGTTGATATAGATTATCACATGAATTCTGAACTGAAGAAGTTACAGTATTTTGGAGCTGGACCTAAAGCAGCTGTACCTCCTGTCAAAGGTTTGTCAATTTTACCCTTGTTATATGTTACAAAAATATTTCTTAACTTGTCTCTTTATTTTCACCATTTAAGAAGCCAAAAATTGTTATGAATTTGAAAAATTGTGTTTTGTTTTGTGGCCAGATCAAATTCATAAATAACATCCAGTTTCCTCTTTTTTTTCCATGAGGTGGATGGAAAATATATATTTTTAAAATGACATCATGGTTGCAAAAATCAAATTGAAAAGACATATTAGTCTGGATTGCTTTTTCACAGGGTTGGTTTATTGAGGACAAAACAATAATTGAAGATGGCCTATTATCTGCTAACAATTTCTTTTTTTTCATCTGTAGAGGAACCAGGTTCTTCACCAATGAAAGAAACCAAAGAAACCGTGAAATCAATGAAGACAAGAGGAAAACATCAAGGACCTGGAGTATATTCTGATGTAAATATATATAATGTACTTTTTATTTTTCATAAAAATAAGTTACGCCTAGAGTCTTTCATGATTTGTAAGTCGCAGTGCAACTTTAAATAAATATATAATTTTGCCTCCTTTTTTAAAAATATTTAGCCACATGTATAAATTGTCATATTTACTGAAATGATTAAAAGTCTTTTATACACCTTAAAAAATACCAAAATACATGTTTCTATATATGTACAGTGTTTATGTGTTTTTTAGTTGTGAAAATATATTCATATATGTTAGCAGTTGTTACAAATAATAGGACCAAAAAGAAATGCATATTATACATTAAACACACACATATATATATATATAAACAGAAAGTTTATTCACACCAGTAATCCCAGAACATTATTACTATATATTTATAATGAATATTAAATATATAAATATAGAATTAGAACTTTGCTCTTTTGATATATCATTAGGTTGAACTTTACATATGTCACATGTGTAACCGTGGCGATGGAGATGAGTACATGTTGTTATGTGATGGATGTGATGATGCATTTCACACCTATTGTTTGATTCCACCACTGTCTGATGTTCCAAAGGGAGATTGGAGATGTCCAAAATGTGTTAAGCAGGTAACTATAATAGATCACTTATTATATGATAACCTTCATTCATTAAAACTAATGTGCATGCTGTGGGAGTAACTTACTTATGTGCCAAAGGTCACGGAGGATGTTAAAAATTGTATTTCAGGGTCAGGGTATTTGTCTCTGATAATTCTAGCAGCCCTCAAAGTGGGTTTCAAAACTAAGTGGCCAGCTGGCAACCAATTTAAATTTTCTGGTGGCCAGTGGAAATTCCAAGTGGGCAGGTAATCTTTTCTTCCAAATGATGAAAAATTAAGGCAACTTTTAGTTATGGAAAACAAAAATGCACATTTTTAAAATTGACTTACAATCACTTACATTAGTGTTATTAATAACAATTATTAAATGATGATGTAAAGTGTCCATTATATTGCCTGAACAGTATCAATATATTGCAACAGTACCATAAAAATTCTGTAACACAGAAATAATATCTGTTCTCTGGTCACAAAAGTTCAAATTTAAAGTAGACAAGCTGGCCACCATTTACAAATTTTAGGTCGCCAGACACAATTCCAGGTCAATTTGGCCACGATTTTAGTAGACAAAATTGAGGGCTGTCTAGTGTATGTTAATGCAGTAAAATTGAACTATTCTCTCTTTTTCAGGCTTGCAATAAACCATTGGATCCATATGGATTTGAACAAGCAAAGAAACAATATACATTACAGTCATTTGGAGAAATGGCAGATCAGTTTAAATCTGGTTACTTCAATATGCCAGTACATGTAAGTCTAATGTGTTATTTTGTGATAATAAGCGTTATTATTTGTAGTAAGAATCAGTTTTTAGCTTTTAATGTCTTGTACAATAACTTATCTTCAGTTCCTGATTTATAACTGCCATGTTGTTCTTTGTCTCTTCTATAAATAATGCAATGTAGTTATCATTATGCCTGGTGCCTGTTCAGAGTCTGTTTTGTTGCCATTGGTCTTCATACATGTATGCAATTTTCTTGTCTTGTTTCATGTTTCATATGTTCAGGTATACTTGAATGAATTAATATAATTTTTTGCTTTGTTCTTTAGTTGTTGAATATGGTTCAAACTTTGTTTTGGTAATTTTTTGCCATTATTTTAAGCCAAAGATTCTTTGTTTTTTCCTTTACTCGGTTTTTGTAAATATGGACAGAATCATCCGATTTCACACACATGCCTTCCCATCGAACATTTCAAGTTTATATTGATCCACTTTTCATAATAGCTCAAACAAAAATTTTCTTTGCTGATTGCAATTGAAAAATAATATTGTAAGATTTGTGATAAATCTTCATTGTATGTAAAATAACATTTGTTCAGTAGCTAATGACATATTCATTGTATTTTATACTTTTAATATTTCTTAATAGATGGTATCATGTAGCACAGTTGAGAAGGAATTTTGGCGTCTTGTTAACAGTTTAGAGGATGATGTTTTAGTGGAATACGGAGCTGATATACATGCTGCAGAAATGGGAAGTGGTTTTCCTACAAAAGATACCCAGCATTTGTTTGCCGAGGATGAGGTATGTTTCTGTTTCTTCCTTTAGATTTTGTTTATGATGTAAATTAATGTTGGTCATGATTTATTAGTATGCTGTAAATAGAATATTAATTTATTTGCAAATTATGTAAAATTTTTTTTTTTCATTTTGAACACTCCAATACCTAGCTATTAAGTACATACACCAAATATATACACACATGTATTTTAGTCTTTTATATTCTTTATCTTTCAATATTAATTCATTAGAAACATTTGGAAAATGATACATGTATTTAGGTAAATCAAAATTATGATTTACATGCATGGTTCAGAATTTTGAGTAAGAATTTTTATTATCTTTTCAGGAATATATTAATTCTGGATGGAATTTAAATAATTTAGCCATACTAGAACAATCTGTCTTGTGCCATATCAATGGAGATATATCTGGAATGAAGGTAGGAATCATTATACAAGTTTTCCCTCTCTCGTAAATGAAATGAACTTTGCTTGACTCAAAGAGTATCAGATTTGTAACCTGTGTAATGAAAATAAGAAAATAATATTTTTGAGCAACTTATGCTTTTACAGCTAGTGTAAAGACTAAATTACTTGTAATTAGTGTTGTGTTGAAAATCTGCCTACCGGTATATATTTTTACTTGATGTTCCAACATAGGTTGGGATAGGACAAATAGTTGAGATAAGCATACTGCACATGACATTGTTAAAGAGATGGACCACATTGTTTAACGTGACAAATATAAATGCAGTGTTAAAAGTTAATTTTAAGGGTTTATTGTCACAAATTAAGATTCATTAATTTTCTGTTTTTGTAACTTTATTTATAGTCAATTATGATCAATACTATGGTATTTGAATGTTTTTAATTTTAGATTCCATGGTGTTATGTTGGGATGTGTTTTTCTAGCTTTTGTTGGCATATTGAAGATCACTGGAGTTACTCTATTAACTATCTACACTGGTAAGTGTCTAAAAGAATTTCTTTTAAAATGTAACAAGTAGGCACAATTTTGTTACAGTTTTTACCTTTGATAGGTAACATAAGGTATGCAAAAAGAGGAAAGATTCCTTTATTATAAGCATCTTTGCTGGAATAATTCCTGAAGTATTAAAGTTGTTTCTCTGAATTGTTTTAGATCTCCATACATAACAAAGATACATGTAATGTTATGGGAATGTAAAAGATAATTCAATTTTTTTTCCAGTCTATGGTACATTATAACTTAGTTGGTACTACAGTGTCTGTAGCAAAAGTTGGAGATTATTGGTGTTAGATTGATTTTTTTGTCATATTATAGTTATATATTTCTTCAAATATGAAACTATTAAAAAATTTTAGTTTTTGTTGCAATTGAAAGTTTTGATCAGAGAGATGTCAGTTTTGTTATTATAATGGATTTTTTTTTCATTTTGAACAAAATTCAGAGTTTGAAATTGAGTAAAGATAGCTAATTTTAAAAGTATTTTTGTGATTTAAATTTCAGGGGAGAACCAAAGACTTGGTATGGAGTACCTGGTGAATCTGCAGAATTGTTTGAGGATGTTATGAAGAAAACTGCTCCAGAATTGTTTGAACAGTCGCCAGATTTATTACACCAGCTGACAACCATTATGAATCCTAATGTATTGATGGATCAAGGAGTTCCTGTAAGATAAATATATAATTAAAAAATATTTAAATTGCATGTAACTTAAGTATCTTACTAATCTTCACAGATTTTTCCAAAATCGTAATTTGATTAAGTGCATGCAATGCTTCAAAGGGTTTCAGTATACTGATAATTCAATTTTTTATAATATAAAACTTTACTCAAAAATGTATTCAGCAAATAAAATTATATTTTATTTAAATATTATTATTGATTCCCTAATGTCATAAATACATTATTCAGATGTAATTTACAAATATGACCAGCGACATTAAGAAGTGTGGCCTTATTTCCTTTCTGTGTATCATGAATGCACTTTATTTTATTTGCGAAATTAAAATAAAATAAGATTTATATAAATTAATTACTGGAATTATAATAATAAATTGTAATAATTACAAATCAATCAGATATATGTGAAAATAATTAAATCACTATTGTATAATGTAGATTGTTAGAACAAATCAACATGCTGGAGAGTTTGTTATAACATTCCCCAGAGCTTATCATGCAGGATTTAACCAGGGATATAACTTTGCTGAAGCTGTCAATTTCTGCCCTGCAGATTGGGTGAGTCGAAATGAAAATTAATATTCTTTTTTACACTTAAGTTATTTCATGTTCATTGATGTTAGCAATAATTATTTTTCAGAAAAGGATTATCAATATTCAATATTAATAAAGATTAGTTGTAGTATATTAGGTGGAATATGTAGTTCACTAGGTCAAATCCTAGAAAGTCCTTGTTAATATTTAAACTTGTTTTAGTTCATTCTTCTTCAAACTAGATCATTTTTACATGCATGTGACTTAGAAACTTATCTGTTAATACTTGCTATATAAACTTGTTAATAAAAACTTAATGTAATTTGCACAAGGGTTGTGCATAAAATTATTCAACTCTTTCAATAAGTTGTCTACAAACACTTGTTGTGTATGATCCTGCGTATATTATATCTGTATTCATTTGTAGATACTGTATAGTTTCAAAACAATTGTGAAAGTTCCCCTATTTATTATACCCATTTGTATTGTAGTTACACATTGGTAGATGCTGTATAGAACACTACAGATCACTGTGTCGACAGTGTGTGTTTTCACATGAAGAACTCATCTGTAAAATGGCTGCGGATGCTGACCGTCTTGACCTCATGGTGGCCAAAGCTACCTATGAAGACATGCTAGCTGTAGTTGAGAAGGAAAAGGTGTTAAGAAAGAAACTGTTGGACATGGTCAGTATTCTAATATGATGTGTTATAAAAAGTGGAGGGGTGGGTCATCACCTGCAATTTCTTTTGAAATTATGGTGTTTAATTTGATAAAGTTTATATTTTGTAAAAAGGAAAAAAAAGTTTAAAAATATTTAGAATTTGAATGTTGAAATATGCATTAACATCACAAAACTTTATGATCTTATTATGGAAAAAATCATGAACATATATGTAAAAGGTCACCAACAGAAAAACATAAATATTTATATTTGTATTTAACAGGGTACTACTGAAGCAGAAAGAGAGGCATTTGAACTATTACCTGATGATGAGAGACAGTGTGAAGTTTGTAAAACTACATGTTTTCTCTCTGCTGTTACATGCTCATGTAGACCAAGTAAGTTATATTTAAATGTTCGAGGTTTTACGTGAAAAATTCTTACAAATTAGCTAGATACTGTTATTGATGGATTTATCAGATACTACATGGTTATCTACATGTGTCTGTGGAGTTATCTTTCCTTTCCTTGAAGACAACTAACAAACACGTGATCATTATTTAGCCTAATGAGATCCAGTATTGAGGTTTATTTACATACCAAAATTTCAACAATAGTTTAATTAGTCACTTTTTTTTTTACAAAACAAAAGGTAATATTATAAATGTTGAATCTATATTTTTCTGCTAATATATTGTATGCAAACAATAGCCATAGTTGTACTTGTTTGTAAGATATAAAATCCTAATTTTCACTTTGTTGTCATTACAGGTAGACTTGTGTGTATACATCACGTGGAATTTCTCTGTGACTGTGATCCCTCCAAACACTGTCTAAGGTATAGATACACACTAGATGAACTTCCAGCCATGTTGTGTCGTCTTAAAACTAGAGCTGTTTCATTTGACAGATGGAGTGAGAAGGTTAGAGAGGCTATGGATGCAACAGGAGATGATAGATTAGGTATGTTACTGTTCTTATCAGGGCTCAGGAAATCTTTGACTGAGGTGTCGGACATTTTTTCAAAGCAACTGTACAGTACTGTACCACGGATGCAATGAAAAGAGAAAAAAAAAACAACACGTTGTTACTAACTAGTATTTTAATCAATATATATCAATAAAGTAGATTTTAAAAAGGGTTTAACTAACACGCTATTTAAATATATATGACCAGACTTATGTGTCCGCCCTCATAGTGTTGATTATGAACTGTCGGCGCTGACGACACATGGTTTGACGGCCATCTTTGTTTATTGACAATCACGCATTTTTCGTTTTCCCGAAATTACACGAACTTTATTTAACCTCATTTTGAGACCTCTTTGATTTTATTTAGACTTTTTAAAATTATTTTTTTTATAACTAAACAGTTTGCCAAGACCGTACTATGCGCATTGTATTATTATTTAACATCCCGCGTGGAACCTCTTTGAAATAGTCCGACGCCCATGACCTTCAAGGACTCATTATCAGCTGTTTATGGCTTCCGTCTGTCAAGTGATGTGATTACTTAATAAACAACTTATCAACAAAAGTCATGATGATTCGGACGATGAAACAAAAGGAACAGATTGAGACCATGGATTTTAACTGATTAATAAACAAAAGCCTAATTATTAGATCTGTAGTGTTTATTGAAAATGGTTGACAGATGATAGCAAAGAATACTCAAGTATAATAATGACCGATAAACATATTTATTTACGTGTTAACTGATTAACTGAATTCTATTTTAAACTAAAAATGTCCGACAAGCTATATTTCACATCGGACAAAAATATTTTTTGTCGGACATGTCCGGCAAATATGACCGTTTCTGGAGCTCTGGTTCTTATATACATGTAGATGGCTATACCTTTACTGTATGTTAAGTAGAAATACTCGAGGAGTATTGATGTTTCTGATTGTTGTGGTCACTGATAAATAGCTAAAATTAATCTCCTGACATTATACTTCCATGTCAGATGTTTGGCACCATTACAGAGCTGCAATACTTCATACTTTGATACCATAAGTTTGGAATATATATGAACTAGTAATTATGTAGTAAAGTAAAACAGTCTTTTGCTTCATATTTTAACCAGAAAATACTTCTGTATAAAAACCACTCATGTGACATTAGAAAATGGACTATTTTAGCTGATTTTATATGAAGTTTTTTTTTTTTGGTTGAAATATTTAGCAAGGGTGCATTAAATTATGTTGCTTAATAAACAGGTGTTTTTTAAATAGAAATGGTAGCTTTAGTAGATTTTTTTGTGTAATTATTCATAAATCAACATAATCCAAGATAGTCCAAACATAAAAAAAATCCTTAATAATGCACAAAAATTACTTCCCATTATTAGTCTTACTTTTATAAATGTGCCTAGATGGTTTTGTAAACTATAACCAATTATTTTGAACATGCATGTTTTTTTTTGTTTTTTTTTTTTTGCATCTTAGATTCTTTTTTAGGAGACTTTTTATCAGGAAAATTGCAAGTACATGTATACTATCTGGTTTTGCATAGCTATAACAATATTTTTAAAAATCTTTCATTTTGAACTTACAGAGCTAGGTACATTGAAAGAAATGATAACAGAGGCAGATGAAAAAAGGTTTCCTGAATCCGAGTTACTACAGAACTTGGTGAATGCTGTCGGAGAAGCTGAGAAATGTGCCAGTGTTGCTCATCAGCTTGTAACCAAGAAAGTCAGAACAAGGTAAACTAGGTTTTAAATGTCTTAAGAATGCCTGTTTACTTTTAATTATAGTAATTTTAAAAAGTTCATTTGATAAGTTACAGGTTTTAGGACCATTTCAGGCATAAAACTGAAATAAATATAGTTGTTGATTAATCCTTTTTATGAAGCGGCAATATGGGTATAGTCTCACTAATTTTTTGGTCTTAGAAGGATTTTCTTGGGGAAAGTAAAATTCTGCCTTATATATTATCACATTTATACATCACTATCTCAGAGTTACTGACCTCAAATTTGTCTTGAATTTTCGTTCATTATTAGCGGCAGATAATAAAAATACTATGTTTATCTTGTAGAAATCGACAATCAAGTGAAGGAAAGTACATTGCTAAATTGAGTCTAGAGGAATTGAATTGCTTCTATGAACAAGTCTCAAATTTACCATGTATTATAAAAGAAGCTAAACTTATCAAGGTGAGCATCAACTTATCTTGTATGTTTGTATTTTTAATCAAGATTTATTTGATGTAGACTTCAAATATTGAAACTCAAATACCTCTGCTCTCATTGTTAACTGCAGTGTAAATTTACCAAGTAAAATATAACTTAAAGGTATCTCTGTTTATCAAGATTCTTCATATTGATGATTGAATAAGAATTTTTTTTAAAAATGTCAGTCTGATTAGAGATGTCAGTCAGAAGGAAATCTTAAGTACACCTGAGTGCCATAGTAAGGGATGAGGCGCCATCAAGCCTTGTAATTTGAGTGGTATTGTAATATAAAAATATATGACTTGAAGCTTTTGTTTTAAAACATCCGTAAAATAAGTAATTTATCTATCTGAATTATGAAGAAAAAAATGTTTTGACTATATAAATATGTTATATATACTGTAAATCAGGAAATTAATGGTCATGAAATTAATGTGAATTGCCGATTTTGAAGTAAAATGTGTATTGAAATTAATGCGATTTTTTAAATTTCAATTTTTAAAATTTTTGCCTATTTTTTATCTTATAAACATTAAATTATGGACTCAGAAATCATTATATTATGTCTACCTTAATTTTAAAAACACATTATGAACAAACTTTGATTAGACATTACCGTGATCCTTCTATGTTTTCGGACAGATTTAATAATTTCATTTTCAGGTGTCCGGGAATTTAGAGGAATATCATAAATTATTGTTGTTGAAAAATAGGGGTGTCCGAAACTTTAGAGGATTTTTTGGACCGTAATATAACCGGCGTCGATCTTACTTTTAGAAAGCATCGAAAATCGGTTATTTGCTCTTTAAACATAAAAATATAATGATAAAAAATAAATAAAACATACCTGGTTTTTGTTGTTTATTTCATAAAGTGTTTATTTTAATGTGTTGATACAAAAATATCGTGCATCATATTGTGTAAGAATTCACCACGGCAGCGGCAGCCATTTTGACTGTGAATAAATTACGTGCATCAAGTTCGTAGTTTCCTACCTTTGTGGATCACCATAAAAACTAAGTGTATTACCGGTAAAATGTAGTGTCGTGATAACAAAAAATCAATATATAGTAAAAATAAATAAATAAATAATAAGTTTCATAATTTTATATCATTTTTGACGAAGATTATTTAAAATTATATATAAGCTAAAATTTTTAAACAAAGTTACTTTAGAAATCGATGACCTAACGACAAATAAGTGTATAAATGAAAAAATAAATATAAAAAGTAAAATACAGTAAGATATAGTCATCACTTTTCATATCAACGAAGTTAAAATTGAAACAAAAAATTGTCGAGCTTCGAAGAAAAAAGGGATTGAAATTCAACAACTTAGATGTTGCCGACATTATGTTAATGACCAATGAAAAACAAGTCTGTTGTTTTAGAGTCCAATGAAAATGAAGTGAGAAATGATGCTGAGCTTGAGAAGAAAAGGGGATCCAAATTTGTCTCCTTTGATCTTGCCGATGTCCAATGAAATAACAGCCCATTGTTCTAAAGACCAATGAAAATTAATTTTAAAATGTAGTGTTATCTGTTGTATGAAAAATCATCGAGCTTGAGGAAAAAAAAGGGATTCAAACAAAATGTAATTAACAACCAATGATATTAACATTTTAATGACCAATAAAATGAATATTTCTTAAATAAATAAACCAATTGTATATTTGTTAAAAAAAATAACCAATCTCGTGTAACCTTAATATGTATAAATTGATGGAATTTCAATTTTACCGGTATATTGTTTTAGAGTTTTATCAAGTACAGTATGGATATTAGAAAGTTTTGTGTTAAAGTGGACAATATTGAGGAGTCGTTACCAAAAGTCTGGAAAAATCCACCAGTTATTGTTAAAAAAGTCAAGAATAATGTTGGTCGACCTGCTAAGAGAAAATTGCACAATGAAGAAGATTTAGAGAGATCGCCTGTAAAAGTTTCTAAAATTGAAGTGGAAGTAGATTTTGTGAAAATCCGGGGACACTATAAAAGTTATGGACTTGTCCAGAAAAAAGAAGTCGTAGAACATGCACGAATGCATGGTGTTAGACCAACAGCTTCACTGTTTAAAGTACCAAAATCCACTTTAAGTGACTGGATGAAAATTGACTTTGACAAATTGATATCGTCATCAAAGAATGGACATTTACCGAAGTCAGGGAGACCGCTTACTTATGGTGATAGCATCGATGAACAAATTTACGCATGGATATTGCAGCAACGCGATTTTCAGTTGCCAGTTACCATTGAGGCCATTTGTATTTTTGCCAAGGGTTTAGTATCAAAAGAAAGACCAGATCTAGAATTTAGTGCTTCCCGCGGATGGGTTGAGAAATTTATGAAGCGTCAGAATTTAACCTTGCGTACAAAGACAAGCCTCGCACAGAAATTGCCATCAGATCTGGAGACCAAGATAGAAAGTTTTCAAAAGTTTATTAGGGATCGTTGTGAAGAAGACGATTTTGATGATGAATTTATTATTAATATGGACGAGATGCCTGTGTATTTTGACTTAGTACCAGGCAGATGTGTTGATCAAGTGGGGGCAAAATCAGTTAAAATCAGAACAACAGGGTCAGAGAAGAGACACTTGACACTTGTGTTAGCGATTGCCTCGGATGGCACAGTGCTACCATCTATGATTATTTTCAAGGGCAAGCGTGCATTATCTTTCGCAAAACCAAATGGTTGGATCATCGCCGTTCAAGAAAAAGCGTTGATGGACGAACAATTGATGATTCGATGGATCAATGAAATTTACAAAGTTTATACTAAGAAACGTCGCTCTTTGTTAGTTTTAGACAGTTTTCGCGCTCACCTTACAGACAAAGTAAATGAAGCTGCCCGCCATGCCAATGCAGTG
Organism: Tegillarca granosa; assembly: GCA_029721355.1. Classification (NCBI taxonomy): domain Eukaryota; kingdom Metazoa; phylum Mollusca; class Bivalvia; order Arcoida; family Arcidae; genus Tegillarca; species Tegillarca granosa. Next base: position 42,865,450 of record CM056599.1, on the reverse strand, counting down.
ATGGCAGTTATACCAGGTGGTTGCACATCTAAGTTGCAACCATTGGACGTATTGTGCAACAAACCCATAAAAAATCATCTGCGTCGTTCATGGACAACATACATGCGTGAATCAACAGAAGCAACTGCAGAGGGAGATAAGTTTCAGAGACTTAAAAGTGCTGAAAAGCCAGCAATTGTTGATTGGATAATTAATGCCATAGATCATCTCGAGGATAAGCTAGAGCTTATAAAAAAATCATTCAAGGTGTGTGGAATAAACAATCACAGGAACGGTTGCGAGGACCATTTAGTGAGGAATGATGAATTCATTCGCAAATACTTTGAAGACGATGATGATGATTTGGAGGATCTCTTTTAAGGATTTGATAATGACGATGTTTCAAATGCCGAATCTAAATGTGAACAACTTACACGTTTAAACAGTGAAATGTTTGATACCTTACATTCTTCAGACTGAACTTAACAGTACAATATTATGAACTGTATTTACTGAGAAAAATTATACTTTTATAATTACCGTACTTAAATGAATTTTGGATTATTTAATACAAACTATAATTCCTAGTGCTAAACATATATAATTATTTGTTACGACATTTTAGACTGGACTTTAGATAGTCAATTTACTATCCTAATAATGCACGCCTGTTCACTATATGGATTATACGTTCTCGGCATTGAATTTAAAACTAGTGCTTAAAATCTAAATAGTAATTGAACTAATCAATTTCGACTGGATTTAATTATAAATTTGAACAGTAGTGACTGTAATGTCTTTATTTAGTGGAATTTATTTTATTATATCATTTTAGAGATTTTTTGTTCATTATATTAATGCTATATTTATGATATAAAAAGATATTTTCAGTACATAAATCTTTTTAACATAAGTTGTGTTTCTTATTATTTTTTATATATTTTATAATCTCATTAAAATAACTAAATCGAGGCCCTGACCGTCCTGTCAAGATTATAAACGGTAACCAGTATTACTGTCATGATAATTCTAGTCAAGATTATTGGTTTAAGTTCGATTAGATGAATTAGCGAGATGGTGACTCATAGCCTCCCATTAGCAGTTATAACTGACGAAATGCTTAAAAATATAAGAAATTACCGGTAGTCTGTACAAAAAAAACCCAAAGGATATTTCATGATGGCGGAAAAATTTACTTTGCAAACAAACTCGCAAATTTTTAGCTGAAAATTATATTATGGAAACAGACATACTATAATACCCTAGTAAAAGCAATAGTCCATTATATAAACAAAATTGACAAACTGATAAAGAAACGCAAGCAGTCCCGTTTTGGTGCTCCATAGTAAACAGAAAATACACGTGACAAACAACCAGATTGGCACCAAAATGAGGAAGTTAACTGAAAACATCACTTCCTGTTTTCATCAGAAAAAATGTCTGATGTTGATCTAGTAAACCAACAGGAATTTGTCTTGCATGATTATCTTGGCAGTTAACATTAATTTTAATCAACTTTCACATTCATAGGAAATTAAAGCACTCAATATAAAGGTATGATTTTTTTTAGTTTACCTAAAAACGTAAATAACTTGCACATCGCCGGTCATGTGTTACGATGCAAGACTCCATCACACCAATACCCAATGAAACGAACATGAAAACATTGATATGTAAAATAAAAGAAAAAACAACAACAAAGTTCTTCTTAGATTTATTAAATCTTTATTAAAACACTTTCCATCACGTGCTCCGCTCGAGTTCCAAGAGGAAGGTGTCCGGATTTAGAGGTCAAAAATTGCTGTCAGAAATTAGAGGAAATTTAAAAATTATCGAAATTTAAAAATTAGGGTGTCCAAAAACATAGAGGGTTCGAAAACATAGAAGGATTACGGTATATTAAAATAAACAGTGAGGTGTGCCGAGGGTAAATTCTTAAGCGCCAATGACCCATTGTTTTAAATTAACCATGGTGGTAAAGGATTATCAGAACAGAGAAGCGCATGTTTTTTTTTTTTTAAATAAACAAACATACTCAAATATAATGCCTGGAGTTTTAATTAAAATAAAGCATTCAAAATTAGGACGTCCATGTTGGCATGTGTACAACTGATGTTTGTCTTCAACTCACAAGTTTAGAATGTTAGATTACTTATAATCACAGTACTTTCAATTTGATGTTCCAGTCAAGGTTCAAAATTATGTATCAGTTACGATTCCACCTGTAGCAAAATTCCCAGTAGGAAAGAAACAGCAAAAAATTACCACTAAATGAGAATGCTTCAATTAATCAGTTACGATAACAACTTCCGGTTAAGGGAGGTAACTCAATTTACAATAAATATACAGAATACAGACATCGGAAAATAAATGCGACAAGAAACGGGCGATTAAACGGGCCTCGCATATTTCACATTAATTTCTTGCTCGCATTAATTTCCTGATATACAGATATGTTTATTTAAAAGTTGCTGTTTCTCGAACTGCTTTTTTCTCTGGTTCTTTAGTTTCTTCCACTGTTGTGTGTCAGTATATATTTACAGAAAAACATTATTTTTGTTACAGGAACTGGTTGATAAGGTGGAGGATTTCCAGAAACAAGCACAAGAAGCTTTAGAAGCCGAGACACCAGATTCAGAGAAGTTAGAAAAATTGATAGAATTTAGTGCTACTTTAGATGTTGATTTACAAGAGATACCTAAACTTAGACAGGTACATTGTTTTATTTCTCAGACTTAAAAGTTTTTTTTTTAAATTTTTGCCTTGTGAGTTTTAAAACTCAAAACTATATGTTAGCTGTTCATGTTATTAGTTTATATATACTGTGTTATCATCACTTGCCATGAAGGTCATTCTTGTAATAATGGTTAAAAGGTCTTTCTTAATTAAAAGTTTGACTTCTTATTACCAAAAGTATATTCTTTATTACCAAATATGTATTCTATATTACTACAAATATATAGTCTTTGTAGTAAGCCTCAGCGGATGTTTGGCTTTCATATTGGAAAAAAAAACAAAAAAACAACAACAACTGAAATTAAAAGTAAGTAAACTTTTGAGTCAAATTAAGATTACATGAAAATTTTAAAGATCAGATAACTTTTGTTTATTTTTTATTGTAGAAAGCTTAAATTTGAAGGTGAGACTGAAAAAAAATAAGCATTTGCAAAAAGAAACTTTATTGTCAAAATTGATGTCTGTGTGTACTAAATTCTGTATTTTTACTCTGTTAATTAGGTTCTGCAACAGGCTAAATGGTTGGATGAAGTTAGAAACACATTACAAGATCCACCTAATGTGATCCTAGATGACTTGAGAAAGTTGATGGAATCTGGCGTTGGGTTGGCACCACATCCTGCAGTAGAAAAGGCCATGGCTGAGTTACAAGAGCTGTTGACAGTCAGTGAACGATGGGAAGAAAAGGCTAGAATTTGTTTACAAGCAAGGTAATTATGCAATATCTTAGATTATTGGTATAAAACGATCACCTTCTTAAATTTAAGCTAGTAAATTCAGTCATTATATCCTCTTTAAGACACAAAATCAAATAGTTTAAGTTAAATCCAGTTGTCCAAAACTGTTTTGACAGACATAAAATGTTAGATATTGTCACAATATAAAATCTTTGCAATGAATTTTAAAATTCTGAGCTTTATTTCCAATCTGAAAGGTGGAAGGAAGTTTTTAAACACCATAGCAAAATCACTGTCTTTATGATAGTTCAATTTCACTGCCTCCTTTTCTTGACCATTATAGAGAATAAAAGATTTTTTAAACAGAATTGATGCAGTGAAGTTGTTAGTGCTTGTCCTGAACATTCAAAGGAGTTGATAATACTGGTTTTAAACATTTAGAGGTTATAAAGTATGTCCTTGGCAGGATAGTTTTTCAGGATTAGAAAAATATTGTATTTCCAGTGTTGGTGTTTATGAAATTTGTGTGGTTATCATTAGCATCTAGTATAGATACTCTTATGGCATACAAAAGCTACTTTATATTTGATATCTTATTACTTCTTACATTAAGATTGTAATGGTTCAACTAATAAAGTAAGCAGTCTTCATAATTATAAACACTTTGTATTACATTTATAACAATATCGACATGATCAATGTCCATGTGTTATGAATTTTGCCTAAAAGCTAATTTATGTTTTAGTGGTCATACATGTATGTATCGAAATGAATGTAGAGGATTTGGAATAAATTTTCATGATCTAGATAAGTAGGCTATTCTGTACTGTTCTGATGGGTATCATTATTACTTATTGAAACAATATGCTAATTTTGTAGACCTAGACATGTTTTAGCTACATTAGAAGCCATTATTAATGAAGCCAGTGGAATACCTGTGTACTTACCTAACGTCAGTGCTTTACATGATGCATTAAAGAAAGCAAAAGAATGGACATCCAAAGTTGAACAAGTACAGGTAAATATGGTGATTTATTTGAATAAGTTATAAATATGTTATTTATTTCCTTTAAAAAAAGAATCGGAATCGGAAAATAATAAAATATAAGCACAAAAACTTTTAAGTTTAGGCGAACAGGATTAATACCCCCTGAAATGGTTAGAGAATTCTTGTAGAATTCTAATCATCTCATTTATTAAGTTATTTAAATTGTTCATTATTATTATTAAAAAAATATTTGAATGATTTTTGCTACTGAATCATCTAACACTGAATCATCCAATGTGGAAGTAAGAACACAATGCCATTTTCTATTTAGATCTTTAAACAGTTTCTTATGTAAAAGCCACTTAAAGTGCTAGTTTTTTTTTTTTTTTTTACAGATTCTTATAAATGCTTGTAAATTAAAAGTAAAGATCTAAATTTTGTTAAAATACCTGCTTTTAAAGTTAAATTGTTTATTATGTTTGTTTCATAATTATGTGTTGTTCATTTCAAGAATCCTTTCTAATCTGTTCTTGTTAAAATTCCTTGTTATTTACAGAATTCTGATTCTTATCCATATTTGGATGCTCTGGAAACTTTGGTTAACAAAGGACGTCCAATACCAGTCAGACTGGACCAATTACCTCAAGTAGAATCTCAAGTAGCCGCCGCAAAATCCTGGAGAGAAAGAACAGCAAGGACATTCCTCAAGAAAAACTCCACACATTCTTTATTAGAGGTAACAACTTATTGTTTTCACAAAGGGGACTTCTAACAAGTTTAGGTGTGTTTTGTGGAATTCAGGATAAAAATTTCTTAGGAAAATTCCCATTTGAAGAGAGATCCCCTTATCACTTAATGCTTGAGACTCTACATGATTTTATGCTTACTCTTTGTTGTTAATACAGTAAAACCAGTGTACAAAGACCACCCACAGGAATAAAAATTGATGGATCTTCTTTATAAGTGAATGTTTTGGTTGAAATTTTTAAGCAAGAGAAAGTCTTGAACTCTAGTTTGTATTGGATCAATGTCAAGATAGTTCATGTAACATAGTTATATAACTTATAACAAGGCAGTTAGTTCTAAGATAGTGGAAGAAACTGGAGTGAGGAGAAAATTCACTGATCTTCAGCAAGTGGAACAACAAATTATACTAGAATCTGTCCGAGGGTCTTATATGGCAGCTATCTTATGTTTTACTGTATTTGATTTAGCAAATTAAAAAAAGAAAAAAAAAAAACAAAGTTTTTAAATATATGTACATCATAATGTATATTTATTAAAAACATGGTGTAAAGATTTTTAGGGCTATTTTTAATCAAATTTTAATGATTTACAGGTTTTGTCACCCCGGGCTGACATAGGCATTTACAGTACAGGGAAAAATAAGAAGAAAAAACTTCGGGAAAGTGTTGGAGAAAAGGAAAGAAGAGATAGTGAAAACAATGTAGTGATAGAAAGAGCTGAAAATGAACAGAGAGATCCAGCAGCAATTGTAAGTTTTCATAGCGATGCGTCAGTAACAACTAGGGTGATATATAATATGTTGATGTCATCGTAGAAAGAAGAGGGAAGTAATATTGTTATAGAGTTATGCTCTAGTCAAGGTTATCCAGTTCTTTCAAGGTCACTTCTAGTATGATTAAAGAAACTGGAGTGCCCAGAGAAACAGCTGACCTTTTCAAGTGAACTGACAAAATTTCTCGTACTAGGATGTGTTTGAATGGGATTCAGACCTAGGCAAAGAAAGGCACTGTGATCAGTAAGCCCATGCTTTAGACCACTTGGCCACAAAGACTCTATAGAAAGAAGTGATGAGAGATAGCAATGATAATCAAATTTGGTGTATCTCTTTCATGGAAGCACATTATGTTTGAAATATTTCTAATTCACTTAAAAATCGTAAAAATTAGTGAGCCAAATAAATTTTATCAGTTTGTTAATAACAGTTATTTGATAGATTTGTGAGTAGTTAGTTCTTTGATATCAAAATTGTAAAAAAAATTGTGTAAATAAAGATCTACAGTATGTTCATCTGTATAATGTATATACATAAATATTTAGGTTGCTGCCTTTAAAATGGCTGAAGTCAGAGAGGTAGAGTTGATGAGTGAACTTCGTCTTCGTAACCTTGAAAAAATAAAACAACAAGAGGATGTCAGGTATTGTGTGTGTCGTAAAAGTTCCTCCGGATTTATGTTGCAGTGTGAACTATGTAAAGACTGGTTTCATGGTAAGTAGTGTTGTAATTTTGATACCTCTTGTGTAACTACTGTAAAAGTGAATTTTATGTACTTACTGTAAAATAGGATTGAATTACCTGAAAATTTTGTGCTGTTAATGTCATTGTTGTTATGTTTCTGTTGAAACCTAACCAGACACAACAGTGATATCAAAATACATCTTAATCAAGCCATGGTGTTTTTCATTGACTTCATGGTTCAAGCAGATTGTTACACAATGACAAACATCCCCTTCTCTTACTGCTTAAAATATAATATTAGAGATTTATTTTTTACCTGTATAAAAATTAAGAAGTTTAAACCACACAATAGAAGATACTGAACAACATTTCCCAGTGCCTTAGGGTTTTACCCTGTATAAGATTTGGGACCTCAAGTACTGGCAAAGTTTTAGCTATTTAAAACTCATCACAGTAGAATTAGTATTAAACTGTTTCAGAGTCAGAGAAATAATTTGTTTTAATATACAAAATATACTCATAGAAGAAGAATGACAATTTATTTATTGTACACACAGCTAAAAGTCAATGCACAATATTTTGTGTTGTTATTTCAGGAACTTGTGTCCCGCTGCCAAAATCGGCTAACATGAAGAACAAATCATCACAAGCTGCAGCTGTACAAGCTGCTAAAGATCTCAAATTTTTGTGTCCTTTATGTTTACGTTCTCGTAGACCTAGACTAGAAACAATTTTATCTCTCCTTGTGTCTCTACAAAAACTACCAGTACGACTCCCAGAGGGAGAGGCACTTCAGTGCTTGACAGAGAGAGCTATGGCTTGGCAGGACCGAGCTCGCCAAGCTTTAACAACTAGTGAACTTGCATCTGCTCTTGCTAAGTTGAGTGTTCTTAGTCAGAAAATGGTTGAGCAAGCAGCTCGAGAAAAGACAGAAAAAATTATAAATGCAGAACTTATGAAAGCAGCTAATAATCCTGAGTTACAGGGACATTTAGCAAGTGTTACACAAAGTGCTTTTGGTGGAGGAACAAATGTGCCTGTTAAACAGGAACCTACTACATATAATAATGGAGACTCTGAAAATTCATATACCATACCTTTATCCCCTCAGTCACCTCAGCAAAATAATTCTGAGGATATCCAGATGGAAGTAGAAGTAGTCAGTTCAAATAACCAGATGGCAGGAATGTCTGAACATGCCTACTCCTCAGCATCAAAATCATCTACAGGTAGGTACAAAAGTTAATTAGTATTGTTTCATTATTGACTTTTTGGTGAAACTGTTTTTGGTACTGGTATATAAGTTCAGGGATATGATAGCAATTTGAATGCCAACAAAAAGAAGTTTGTATTGTTGAGGTTTAAAAAAATCTTCCATGTATCAGGTTAATATAAGATGAAGAAACCTAGGTCTTGTTTACTTTAATTTCATTCTTTGAAATCTGTTTCCATCTCCTTTAGCTGTAAGCACTATCTGTTCACCTGCTTTATTCAAACTGCAGAGGTGTCATTAGTGTGCATAGAGTCACAGGACCTGAGTCTGATGTGAAAGTCTACTCCATCAATGAGCTTTTTATAGCTTCAGTGTGGGGTGGAAATTAAAATTATTTCAAAATTTTATTTGTGACGATACCACTCTGCATACCACTTCATACTTACAGGCTGTCATTCTTATTTATCTTCAAAGTTTTCTGAAGTATGATATCTTGATAAAAAGTAAGAAATTATGTTTAGTGAAAAAGTAAAGGTGAATTTGATTGCATTTTCACCCATTAAATTAATATTCTAAGACTCATTTTTTCATTAGAACATGTAATTATCATATACAGTAAACTCCAGACTGATTGTTAAAGTCAAATAGTTTATAGTAAAAGTACTATTAAAAATGCAAGTGATTGAAATACATGTAGATCATCAATACTGTGACCCAGATTGAAAATTAATTTTACCTGGCTTATTCTATTTGTATTCCTTATTTTCAGCATCATCACCTCGAAAACATCAAAGAAAAACCCCATTGGTTGCTCGTCAGATGGAAGCACCTGTGTTAGAACTTTCTGAAATTGCAAAATCTCAACTAGAAGATCTAATGATGGAAGGAGATTTGCTTGAGGTATCACTGGATGAAACCCAACACATCTGGAGAATACTTCAAGCCTGTCAAAGACGAAATGATGGCAGATATGTAGAATTTGATGTATGTTATATTGTTGTTTATAGAGTTTTATTAGATAGTGTAACCAGAGTCATGCACATACTGAAACCTGTCTGAATTATGTAACGAATGGTTCATAATAATATTTTAGATAATAATGATTTTCAGACTGTAGGTTACCTTTGGTTTTTGGGGATACAGAAATTAGAATGAAGTTAATATAGTTTGAAGTACATGTGCATCTTGAGGTCCTGTATAGACAGGTTTCATTGTATGTATGATTTGGTTCCATGGATGCCACAAAATGTGTTTGTAATGTGCTGTAAATGTCAATATCATTGTTATGTTTGCACTGAAACCTAACAAGACATTACAGTGACATTAAGATTTATACATCTTAATCAAGCCGTGATGTTTATTCCTTGACTTCATGGTTCAAGCAGATTGTTACAACATAATAACTAACCAGCTGTATCTTGATAAAGATAGTGAAAGTGATAGACATATTTATACATGTAGTAGAGTTGTCGTTTATAGAAATTTTTATATTTTGGAGATAAAAAAAATATTGATACAATATATATTTATATATATATGTATCACAAAATTTAAAGTTCATAAAAATTTAATTTTCTGTTTGATTTAGGAGTTACATTTTATACAGAATTTTGCTCATCAATGCTTGTGCTTTACAAGTTTGCATGAAAAATTTGTGTTTCTCTTTATTGAAAGTGGACAATAATATTACGTCCATGTCATAAAAATTACCCTGATGCTTTATCAGTTGTCTCCCTTAGAGCTAGATATAGGAACTGACTGGAGTACTAATGCAAGCAATAATTAAGGGCATCTGTTTAAAAGTTTTTTGTCAATTTCATCATTCATACCCTATTTAGAAGGATATACACATGCAATGAAATAAAATCTCTTTTAAAATTAGTTTTTGACTGTGTATGTGCATATCCACTTGTGCCAACAGTTACTGTTGAAAGTATGTTTGCCAAATACATTTGTTGATCATGCCTCTAGTATTTGCCACATGCATGTTTGGCTTACAATGAAATCAACAAAAGCTGAATGTTTATTTTCTGCTGTCACTCAGTAGTTGTGTTGTCCACACTGACACATAACCTAAAAATAGCAGCAATATTAAATGACTTCTTATTGAAGCCAAGAAGTTTGTTCTTAGATTTCTTGGTTCAAAAAAGATTGTTACATTACAATATCCTGATTAAACTTGTCGTTGACTAAAGGAATGTTTGTAATAAATGTAGTTAATCTTTGCCAAGTCTTCCTCAATATCAACTCTGCTACTTGTAACAATTCTGTCTTGCTATGAGATCACATCATGTTTTACAGCTTTTCACTTTGTACCATTCACTTGTTGTTTACCTATATTATTTCTGTTATACCTTTTCAGAAGAATTTAATACACTTACATTGATGTATAAACAAATGCATAGTTTTTGATTCTAACGTGGAACAACCTTACAACAGTGACTATTTTCTTGCATAATTTTCTTGACACTTGTACCAACACACATTGTTGACCATGCCATCCCGTTGACATCTTTCGGTATCCCTTTCAAATTTATGAAAAAAATGTTTATTGAAAGATTCATTCATACAGACAAGCTGCATTTGGTGCTGGTTGTTGTAAGCCTCTCTGAAGAATGTGTTGAATATTTGAGATATACTGTACCAATAACCTAATCTTTTGTCAACAACCACATATTGTATTACATGTAAAAGATATTTTATGTCTTTTAAATTAATCTAGAGAACACTGAAATGACTTTCTTGTTGTACAGGTCTCTGCCAGATTCCTATTAGGCTAACAATAAAATCAACAAAATCTGAATGTTTACTTTCTGCTGTCAGTCAGTAGTTGTGTTGTCCACACTGATACATAACCTAAAAATGGCAGCAATATTAAATGACTTCTTATTGAAGCCAAGAAGTTTGTTCTTTGATTTCTTGGTTTAAAAATAGATTGTTACATAATAATATCCTGATTGAATTTGTCATCGATTGTATACAGGAATGAATGTGATATATGTACCGGTACTTCATCTCAGTAAAGTCTTCCTCAGTATCAACTTTGCTACTTGTAACAATTCTGTCCTGTTATAAGATCACATTATGTATAACAGCTTTTCACTTTGTCCTGTTCACTTGTTTTCTACTTAATCTCATTTCTGATATTTATACCTATTTGGAAGGATGTAACACATTTGTAATTATGTATAAATAAATGGAAGTTTTTTTTATAATTTGTGAAATCATCTCTTTCAAACTAAGCCTCTGAATCTAACGTGAACAACCATACAGGTTGTTCATGTCTTCTAACGTGAACTACCCTACAGCATTGACTATTTTCTTAAATATGTACTTGTGTCAGCAGACACTGTTTACCACACTCTGGTATTTGATAATTTTTGTTACTTAAATTATCTACACACTAGTTGTTTTATACTCAAATTTTAGTTGACAATCAATATTATTATATTATTAATCAGGTATTTTCATATTGGCCGAGTTATTTGGCCGAGGTGTGTCATATTGGCCCGAGGCCAAAGGCCAAGGGCCAATATGACATACCGAGGCCAAATAACTCGGCCAATATGAAAATACCTGATTAATGATAATTTTATTAATTAACATTTCAAACATTAAATAATAATCATAATAATAATTTTGACAATATCGTCGATTGTTACATCAACAAATCTGCTTTTTTGTGGGAAGTGTTGATTGATATCGGTGTCAATATCCAAGAGATTGTTTTTAAGTCAGAATCGTCAATTTCTGTCATCATTTCATACAGACTTAGGTCATGTGAAAAAACCTCGAGCATGCTTTCTCCAAAACAAACATGTTTGTCTATTATTTGTTACATCTAATCCAAGTTGTTTATGTTCGTTTGTTTGTAAACATACTGCGTCACAAGAAACGTTAACACTTACAAGACGTCAGAGACGAGTGACTTAAAATGTGTAGCTTTTTTGTCTATTTTGTGTGATACTTTTATTGATAATAATTTCTTAAAACAAAGCAAATTTTCCACATAAATAAGCATATTTTGTAATCGAAAAATGTTCAATTGGCACTTACCCCTTTTAGATTATATAAAACGCCATGTAATCAGCCATTTTGTTTTTTTATAATGAAATGACATCATAATAGTTGCACACGCCCATATTGGCTCAGTTTTTTCATATTGGCCCAGTTTTTTCATATTGGCCCAGTTTATCTCATATTGGCCCAGTTTTGTGAATTTATTGGTAAGGCAGATTTTTTCGTATTGTATCAATTACACATGTTGTTAATTAATAATTCAACTTCTTGTAGAGGATATTTGTTACCTTTAAGATTGATCTAGAGAACACTGAAATGACTTCGTTGTTGTACAGATCTCTGCCACATGGATGTTTGGCTAACAATAAAATCAACAAAAACTGAATATTAATTTTCTGCTGTCACTCAGTAGTTGTGTTGTCCACACTGATACATAACCTAAAAATGGCAGCAATATTAAATGACTTCTTATTGAAGCCAAGAAGTTTGTTCTTAGATTTCTTGGTTCAAAAAAGATTGTTACATTACAATATCCTGATTAAATTTGTCATCGATTAAAAGTATGGATAGAATACATGTACTTAATCTTTGTAAAGTCTTCTTTGGTAGCAACTCTGCTACTTGTAACAATCCTGTCTGTTATAAGATCATATCATGTATAACAGCTTTTCACTTATTTGTGCTTTTTACTTGTTGTCTACTCATCCCATTTCTGATATTTAAACTCTTTTAGAAGGACATAACACACTTGCTATGATATATAAATAAATGCATAGACTTTGATTCTAACCAGACAACTACCCTACAGCATTGACCATTTTCTTTCCTATGTACTTGTGCCAACAGACACTGTTGACCATACTCTATTATTTGGAAATTTTTGTTACTATAATTATCTACACATATATAACATTATGAAGATAAAACATAAAAGGTTTCTGTGTGTTCACTTCTCCAACACAAGTGGCAGCCATTTTTACCTTGCCTGCACAAAGTGATTTTGAGTAATTGCCGCTTCTTCCTGTAAGATCCAACAGCATCCTTTTCATATTTATGAAATAAACCTTTATTGAATAATACATTAATACAGACAGCCTGCATTACCTGCTGGCAGTTGTATGGCTACCCAAATAATGTGTGTAATATTGATGATATACCAATATTTCAATCCATTGTTATTAACTACATATTGTATTACTAAATGATATTTGATGCCCTTTAGATTGATTTGTAAACACTGGAATTATTTGCTGGTACAGGTCTCTGTCACATTCCTGTTTGGCTAACAATAAAATCAACAAAAACTGAATGTTTATTTTCTGCTGTCAGTCAGTAGTTGTGTTGTCCACACTGACACATAACCTAAAAATAGCAGCAATATTAAATGACTTCTTATTGAAGCCAAGAAGTTTGTTTTTAGATTTCTTGGCTAAAAAAAGATTGTTACATTACAATATCCTGATTAAACTTGTCGTTGACTACATGAATGAGTGTAGTACATGTAGTTATTCTTTGCTAAGTCTTCCTCAGCTCTACTTGTAACAGTTCTGTCCTGTTATAAGATCACATCTTGTATTACAGCTTTGCATTGATGTAAAAACAAAAGCAGTCTTTGATTCTAATGAGAACAACCCTACAACATGACTATTTTCTTACATACGTACTTATGCCAACAGACACTGTTGAACATGCCTCTGGTATTTGATAATATTTTTTACTAAATAATTTACACACTAGTTGTTACATACTTGAGCTTTTAGGTATTAAAAACATTTTTTTCACAAAAATATCAAGATATCATCCAATAGGTGTTTTATATCATTCACTTCTGCAACACAAGTGGCAGCCATTTTTACCTTGCTGGCACAAAGTGATCAAGAATTATCTTCTCTGATAGCAACTCTGCTACTTGAAACAGTTCTGTCTTGTTGTGAGAGAACATCTTTTATTACCTCTATTCACTCTATTTGTGCTTTGCTCTTGTTGTCTACTTTCCATATTTCGGATCATATTTAAAATAAGGTTCTTTACAATCTGTGTGAAACTTTTATGAAACTTGTTTTATTTTCTAAGCTGTTTTGTCTTTTCATGTCTTGTTTAGATGGTATATTATTTACTTGTATTCTGTCACATTCTTGGTTATTTTGGTTATTTTTACACTTTTCACTCATCTATTTTAACACTGTTGCCAAGATTGCTTAGTCTTTGGGACTGATCTTAATATTAAGACTGTGACATATACATGTATCAGCTTACAGAAATTGTTGATCATGTTGTTATTTTGAAATAATTAGCATGATTCATTAAACATTTTATCAAATATTTATAGGAATCTGATAATCTGGTAATCAAGGAAAGAATTGAAAAAGAAAAACCATTAGTCAAAGTAAAGAAAGAGAGAAAAATCAAAGATCCAGAAAAGGAAAAGAAAAAGAAGAGAAAGAAGGAGGAAGATGTGGGAACAGTAGTTATTAAAGTAAAGAAACCAAAAGAAACAGCAGAAGGGAGTGTTAGTAAAGAGGTGAAACCAAAGAAGGTCAAGAAGATAAAGAAGGAACCTGATTTTAACAAAAAATTTGAAAAAGATATCTTTGACAGTAGTTTTGTAACAGGTAAATCAAAGTTGGAAATAATATTTAATTCTTTCTTGATTTTAAAATATTTTTGAATTACTTATATATAGAAGAGCAGAAATATACATATACATGTATATTGTAGAAAACATGGTTAAAATATACATATATGTTTATTTAAGAAAACATGGTTGTTGTTGTTACAAATTTTATAGGTAAAGATAACAAACTTTTGAAACCTAGTGCATACTTTCACTCTTACATGTCGTATGAATTGAATTTCTTAAACCAGTTTCATGTGTTCTTCAGTGTTACATTACAATTTTCACTGCCCAGCACTGGAAAGGTGTGAGTACTTATCACTGAAAAACCAAAATAGCCAAAATGAAACTTGAATTTAATCTGTAAAAGAATAAAATTTAACCAATGTTGTTATGGTTGATAAATTTGGAACCAGATATTGACAATATTTGGTGGAATTAAATATTTTTAAAGTGCTATCATGCAATGAATGTACATTAAGTAAAGTGATGTGCTTGAATCACCTATTAATGAAAAAAATCATTAAAAAGAAGTAACAAAGATTTCTGTTTTGGGATAAAGTGAAATATTTTTATATGAATACAAAACATTTCAATCAAATCTAAATGAGTATATTCCAAACCTTGGGATATTGATCTGTTAAGGTTAGTTACTATAATATAAAAGTAATTGATACTTGTCTGTAATATGCAGGTGCCTCTTATAGGTTTTATATATCGTTGATAATGGAGCATAACAAACCAAAAACTATTTTTATTTCGTTACAGGGGATATGGAATCTGATCTTGAACAAATTAAAAAGATTTTAGAAAAAAGTGAAAAACCTAAGAAAACTGCTGATCCTGATAAACCTAAGAAAAAGAGAGTGAAAGTTAAAAAAGAAGGTGACAGTGTTGAAAAGAAACGCAAACTTAAAGTTAAAATCAAAGTAGAGAAAAAAGAGAAGGCTAACAAGATGGAAGATGAGGATGATGATGAAAATGATGATGAAAACTGTTCAGCAATTAAATGTTTAAAACCAACTGGTAAGTTTTTATATTAGGACTTAGATCCCAGGTTTTGGTAGTTTAACTGTGTTGTGGTAAAGTAGAGGTTGCTTTACCTCTGACAGTGTGAGTCTCTGTGACCATTGTTAAAGTATTGGCAATGTTTCTTTCGAGATTAGTGTAGTGTAGATTACACTTCATCTGACAGTTCTTGTTTTGATTTGGTTCTCACTTTTTGTTTGTGATAAACAGAACTAGACATCTCTCTTTTGTTGTCTTTGAATATCAATATTAAACGTTGCTAGAGATTTTTCTCACAGTGGGTAAGTGTTGAGGTATGAACATGTCATTGTCTCATGTCATAGGCATTACAAATATCTTAACATCTTGTATATATTATATAACCATACCTTAATATTTCTATTTAAACAGGTGAGGAAGTTAACTGGGTGCAATGTGACCGCTGTGAGGAATGGTACCATCTTCTTTGTGTGGGTCTAGGTGATGATGAAGTTACAGAAGATGAAGAATACGAGTGTTTTAAATGTAAAAATAACGGTCAGGTTCCTTTTATTCCACCCAGCTTAGGAAGTCAGGTTCAAGATCATGAGACAGACAGTAATGACTTTACAATGCCTTCTGGGGACATTTCTTTAAATTCAGAAAATCTTGTGATCAAATCAGAGGAATCATCCCCCCAGGATTTAACTTGTCATGAAGGCATGGACTTATCAAGTATGGATTCTCATGATTCAAGTGTCGATAGTACTGAATTAAATAACAGCAAGAAACATGTTACTAAGTTAAAATCTTTAGATTCGGGTGGTATTAATTATGACACCGATAACTCTCTCATAAACAGTGTCTCAGAGACTTATAACTTAGATGATGAGGAAGACTATAGTCAGAATGACGCAGATGATGTACCGAACACTGAAAGTAATGATGTTGTAGAGGAAGAAAATTTAATTGAAACTGTGATACAACCTGAACCAGCCCAAAAACAAGAACAGTCAGAAAGTCAGACATTGACGACGCAGACAGAAACAAGTTGTACAGAAACCTCAACTGAGTCTGGATTTCTGGAAATGTCATCCTCAGAATCGCGTTTGGAAATGGTCTTGTAAATTATGTTTGATAACAGATTTTTCTCCTGTCTTTTTTATAACATGTATATTGATTATCATAATGATAAATGTCCTAGTCTTTTATAAATACATATTGATAATAATATGATAGCAAATTTGTTTATTATGAATTATGATGTTTATTTACATGTGTACTGAAGTTTTCAGTATGGATTTTGTTTTTCTTTTCTCTCTTAACATTATTTTCCTGTAGTGCTTTTTGTGTTTCAGATACTTGTAAATATTATGATTTGTTATGAATTTATATCTATCAAACAGCAATTATATAATGGTAATTACAAACATTGATTCAAACTGCCTCCAAAAACCAGGCATTTCAAATAATTTACACAAGATTATACAGCAAAACTTGATAAATCTATCAATACATTGAGGCATATTTATTTATGCACACGTACATTGTATACCAGGCTGAATTGTAAATTGGTTTTTGCTTATTTTGACATACATGTAAAAGATTTAAATTTCAATTTTAAAAATTCAGTTCTTTAGTTTCTTATACATTTCTTTCATCCACAACATGAACAGTGAGTGGTGTTGATTTTGTAAAGATATTGACTTATTGTCTACCTGAATCATGTAACAATGTGTGTTTTCAGAGCATTGCTAACAGCTATGCAGAGATATTTGATGCCTCTAGTAAATTTTTTATTGTTTGGCATTACTCAGAATTCATATGACGACACATCATGACATATAC
This sequence comes from Tegillarca granosa, assembly GCA_029721355.1. Lineage (NCBI taxonomy): Eukaryota > Metazoa > Mollusca > Bivalvia > Arcoida > Arcidae > Tegillarca > Tegillarca granosa. The sequence continues at coordinate 42,848,185 of CM056599.1, read as the reverse complement.
TTACTCTGTAGCAATACAGGAGTTATAGTTTTTGTTGCATAAATAATCTTAAGCATTAAAAACAACAACTACTACTACTACTACTACTACTGCTACTGCTACAGTTTAACACAAGATTGACTGTCTGACATTTATAAAATCTTATTTTCAAAGCATTTAATGAAATAAGAGTCCACATTGTACAGAAATTGATTTAATATTGGTGAAGTAGTGAATGACATATATATAACAGAATTGATGAAATTCACGTGTGTCCATATTTGGTGTTTATCTATTAGTTGGTATTAATTACATTTTATTAAAAAAAAGATGCAATACATGTAGTTTCTTTTTTTTTTTACATTTGTACATTACATTATTATTCATTATTGTTTTTTTTTTTTTTTTCTAATTTTGTTTTATCTTTATTGTTTTCTGTTTTTGGATATAATTCTTTGTTACATTTGTTAATGTTTAAGCATTATTTATCTTAATGTAAGCTTATGATAAGTATTTTTTTTTTTGGTATCCTAGTGTTTAATCAAGACCTTGGTGGGGTCATCCAGGCCCAGGCTTGGCTAAACTGGCAACATTTTTTCTAAACTGGAGTAGGCATAATCAGGGTCCTTGATGGCAGGCAAAGTTGACAAAAAATAAGGCCTTATTCACTGTAAAATCAAAGTGTACTTTGCGTTGCATTTTAATGACATTGCACCCCATTTTTATCCATTACTTAAGATGCATGTTTATTACTGATACAGTATGCATGTGTATATCAGAGTTTGGATAAGTTCATTTTTCTGTCATCGATACCTTTTTATCAATGTATGGCATGCTTTATGGCATCATTTAAAGCTTTACCAGTCAAGTTTTAAAAGAGAGAGGTTGGAATTGGAAGGACAATGTGGGCAACTTTCTGCAACAATCTTTGCCCTCGGACAATATTTTTGTGGAAATTTTTTTTTCTGGTGTTCTTTGAAGTCGGAAGCTCTCTCTAGATTTAGCACTGTAAAATCTGGAAGCAAACTGTTAAAGATCTGTTATGAAAAAAAAAAACATGATTAATATTAATTTCTTGATTGAATATTACCTATGATGATGTTCATTCATTTACCATCATGTGTGTTTGCACGACTTTCAATTTATCCTTAGTTTCCATGTTTTCCCAAGGTGTTTTTTTTTTAAAGTTAGAATGACATTTTACTGAAACTTGGATGGAAACAATCACAAAAAAGTAATAATAAATAAATAAATAAATAAAAACATCATACAGTTCTTTTGTAAAGTACATGTATTAAAAATAAGGAAAGAAAATTTCTGATGAAAGTCAATAACATCGTTCTATTCAATACTATTGCATCATGTTTAAATGGTGGAAGCATAATTTGTCACCTGGGTTTCCTATACACACTTTTTATGGTTTACTTAGCATAATGATGTTCCGTTTAACACCTAATCAAATCATAACTGGTAATCAAGGATGAACACTTGAGATTTGATAAAATTTTGCTTTTTGTACATAATGCTGTAGCGCTTACTATTTATTTTAAGAAAAATGATTTTTATATATGGGCTTATTTTCTAAACAAAAGATTTTTTTTTTTTTGAAAAGTTATTAATAATAATAATAATTTTTTCTTGTATAATTGAATAAGTATAATTCTAGATAGGAAAAATATTTTATAGTTTTCACATCTATAGGATACAAGTACTATGTACATGTATTTTACAATGCTTCTTTTATGAAGTACAAATATATAACAAAGATTGTATCAACTCCAAACACTTGTCAGCATCTTATTTAAGCTTATTGTAGAAAACATACGGAGACAAACGTTTTAATATCCCATCTTTCTTTTGCTTGTTTATTCATTCATCCATCTATAACAAGACCATTTTTAGATGTGTATTGACCAGTAACCTAATAAGTTTTTAACTACTTCAGATTTGAAGATTCTCAATATTCACATATTGATACACAAAAATTGGTATTTAATCAAATTTGTTAAATTCTCATATTCCCAAACTATTGTACATGTAGTCTTATGTTACATGTACAGATTCAAGTTACATGTATAGTGTCATGTTTTTAAGTAAATGACATTAAATTTAAATGTTCAAAAATTGAATTTTAGCAGAAATAAGTTTTCACCTGGAAGCCTTGGTGTGACGTAATTCAACCATTTTCATTTTAGTTTTTGTTTTGTAGTTCCATTTCATTAGTTAAGGTCATATTTGTTTCCATGGTTACAGTGTATTGTAAAATGTTTACACATTTGTTTATATTGATGGAAAAGAAAATATCAAATAAACAATGTCATATGTGGATTTTTTAAAATTGAATTTCTTTTGTTTTCTTCATGATAGCTTGTTTTTAGAAGTTAAGTTATGCTTTCTTACATTTGTTTAAAATTGATTTAATGGTTAAATCTTGCCAGCCAGTTGCAGATCTGACAATGTAAAACAAATCCTCTCTTTACAAATTATACACACTGACTCTGTTTATAAGGATCACTTACAGGCAACCTATCATAGGGGACATCAAACACTTACAGGCAACCTGTCATAGGGGACATCAACCACTTACAGGCAACCTATCATAGGGGACATCAACCACTTACAGGCAACCTATTGAGGGGGCATCAGCCACTTACAGGCAACCTGTCATAGGGGACATCAACCACTAACAGGCAACCTGTCATAGGGGACATCAACCACTTACAGACAACCTGTCATAGGGGACATCAACCACTTACAGGCAACCTGTCATAGGGGACATCAACCACTTACAGGCAACCTATCATAGGGGACATCAACCACTTACAGGCAACCTATTGAGGGGGCATCAGCCACTTACAGGCAACCTGTCATAGGGGACATCAACCACTTACAGGCAACCTATCGTAGGGGACATCAATCGCTTACAGGCAACCTATCATAGAGGACATCAACCACTTACAGGCAACCTATCATAGGGGACATCCACTTACAGGCAACCCATCATAGGGGACATCAACCACTTACAGGCAACCTATCATAGAGGACATCAAACACTTACAGGCAACCTATCATAGAGGACATCAACCACTTACAGGCAACCTATCATAGGGGACATCAACCACTTACAGGCAACCTATCATAGGGGACATCAACCACTTACAGGCAACCTATCATAGAGGACATCAACCACTTACAGGCAACCTATCATAGGGGACATCAACCACTTACAGGCAACCTATCATAGAGGACATAACCACTTACAGGCAACCTATCATAGAGGACATCAACCACTTACAGGCAACCTATCATAGAGGACATCAACCACTTACAGGCAACCTATCATAGGGGACATCAACCACTTACAGGCAACCTATCATAGAGGACATCATAAACCCTTATACTGTCAGTTTATTAATTGTAACTTTATACTGTTGGAACTTTTTTTGGGCTGCACTGAGAGCTCTAAATCAAGTACAATCACAATGAATAAAATATCAAGAATTCACAGTGTACCATTTCTCGTGCTGATTTGAGTACATGCTAATATGTCCGAGCCATTTTCCGATAAAATTTACACTCTATATTCAATACTTTACAATGTGCAGTTTTTTTTTTTTTTAATTTAGGAGAAAGATTGATCCCCGTATTAGAAGTAAATTAACACCAAGACTTTTAGAATTGTAAGTAGGGGCTTGAATGGCTGAGTGTTATTAATCATCAGTGCCTCTCAATGCCTAGGTTGAATCCCACTTGGGCAGATTCTAGTGTAAGCAATGTTTTTTTTTTTTTTTATGCTTGTTAAATGTTTGTGGTTTTTACCAAGCACACCACCATCCCTGAACTTAAAGACTCTCTTTCAGGTATTGTTGACTGTAGTTGTATCTGAAACACTTTTTTATATAAAAAAAAATGAAGAAAAAAAAACCCTCTTGCATAGAATTAAGTATAAAATTTTGGATTTGGTTGTAAATATTTACCTGAATGACAAATTTTTTTGTATAAAGTAAGTGCTTGATGAAATTATAAAAATGATGATGCAGGACACTAGTACATGTATATAAAGAAATCGTGGAATTTTGTTTTACTTTATATCAGTTTCTGTATGATAGTTATTTTTGTCATGTGGTTATCAACATATAAAATACAATAAATAATAATAATGTTGGAGCATATTTAATTTTTGTTATATTTTACTAAAAAATCTCAATTTTCATAATGAGTGTTCGTTAGCTTTGATTTTAAAGTTAACATTTAAAATATGAAAAACCTGCAACCTACTTTTTAAATTATGGAAAATTCTTTAAATCATAAATGTTATAGAAAATGATGCAGTTAAATATTCCTATTCATTGGAAAGAACATTTTAAGGTCAAAAATTTAGTGTATCACATCGAGCACTGTGGGTATGACTAAATTTTACCCAAAGTGAGAGCATGTTTTTCCTTGTACGTTCTACTTGTTGAGAAGGTCAGTTCTGGGATGGTGAAGGAAACCAGAGTGCCTGGAGAAAACCAACAAACTTAGCTTACTGACAAACTTTCTCACACAAGGATTAGCTTGAGTGGGATAAAAACACTAACTCTGGCCAATTTATTTTCTCCCACTACAATCTTTCCAAAGTGAGATTCAAACCTAGCAGTGAGAGGCACTGTAATTCATAAGCACATTCTTTACCCAATTGACCACTGAAGGCCTTCTGAATAATAATTTACTTACTCAAATAAGATGCTGTGATACATAAGTGCGTGCTTTATACTGCTTTGCTGCCAAGCCCCATCATCATTCTAGCTGAGATGAATGGATATGTAATCAGTTTAGGTCAAATCTACCAGAGTGTGTTAAATAATACATTACATTGTCAGTATATATAAATAAATATATAAAAATAGACAATGTAAATCACGAAGCAAAAGATAGAAGAAAGTCATGTTTATGTCACCAATGTACGTAAAATTTATTTCACCATTAGTGTGTATTTAATATATATATATATATATTTTTAATCATATTTTATGTCAATATTTTACATGATAGCATAATGACATGAGGTATGTAATAAAAAGAGCAAATATATTACAAAATGTGAAAAAACCTCGTCTTTACAAGACAACTTGATGCATATTCTATGCATAATTAATGTGATACAAATATATCAAAACGATCCCTGAACATATCAACAAAGAATATATGATGCCATAACAGCCTGAGACCTTACAACTCAGTATGGGTCAAAGGTTATATGAATACATTATGATAAATATGGATATGAATTGATCATCACATGGAATAATTGACTGACTGAGCAGAATAGATTAAGGTAAAACAATGACTACTGGACACCATACTTATGTATAAATACATCCATCATTCTAATATATAATTATAACATTTACAAACATGAGCAACCTTCTCTCTGACCACAATGATCAAAGCTAGGAAATACATCAGGTAATCTCTCGATTTAGAAAATGAAGAATCTTAAGGTCTCTGCTCACTCTTTCTTCCGTCATCTAAGAGATGAGCAACAGCTTTTGCTGACATATCCATAATGACTGCCCATTTAGTTCCGTTCGCCATTGTCAATACAGGGACCACAACAAGAATGAGGGGTTTGGCTTTGGTTAAGTATTATAAATCACTTTCACATAACAAGTAAATTCTGTACCAAGCCTATTATATGACATCAAATTTGTGTTATCTCTCTCCATTTAGACCAGTGTTTTAGGCACCTTTGCTATTTCAATTAAAACAAACTTCTATATTAAGACCACCTGCCCACATTTCTTATGTCCCATGGGTGGTCTTTATATACAGGTTTCACTGTATTATATTTATGCCTAGGAAATAAAAATGATTTACAGTAACAATTAATAGATCTATTGACAAGTCCTTCCAAGATATGTAACAAAACAAAGAATAACAAGCAATATAAGTCTTACATTTTAAGCACCAAAAATACATGCTGAATTTGGTCCGTCATTAAACATACTGATTTACCAGAAACATTCGTGGAAAGCCACTTTAATTGGTTTTACATCTCTGTGGTTTGTGAGAGGTCATTTTTTATGGTTTTTTAACTCTGGGGTTTTCGCGAAAACATTTTTTATTTGGACAAAGTTAAATAAAATCATGCAATTTTATTCCCCACATATATATATATATATATATTTCTGATATATATAGTGGAATAAAGTGAAAAGGAATGAGTAACATGGATGAATTGGAAATGTTAGTTTCAAAGGGAAATAATTTGCCTTATCACATTATGGAGGTATGAAACCGATTTCATCTGTTTTGGGGAACATGTAATGGACCATTATAATGTTAATATTAGAAAATTGAACAGTTACAAGGAACATGTGTTTTTGTCAAGAGGTACAACACATAAAACTTATTCCACATTCATGTCTCAAACAATTTTAAACCTAACTGTATAGATATTCTGGATAGAAAAAAAATCTGAACAATTATTTTATCCTAGAAATGACACGTAAAAATTAATTGATGCATGTATTTTTGCATGTGTTTTGTAGTAATTCACTGACAAAGTTCTTAAAACTATCCTGGCTAGAATTAGCTGAAACATAACTACTTTCTATAACTCCTTCCATGATTCCGAAACACAAATACCGGGAAATGATATTAAACATAAAGAATGAGTTAACATACATGTAGTATTTTGTTTCACTACCAATATTAAAACATAAAACTTGATTGTTGCTTGAAATACCCTGAAGAATATTACTTATTTAGAACTTCTACTTAGCAGAAAAAGTGAATTTGTGACAAAAAACACCAAGAATTATCATTAAGAAGAAAAAGGCTGGAATACTCTGGATAATGGTACAGAACCTTAACACAAGGAATTCTGCGAGTTGTGTAACATGTGGGAATTTTATAAACAGAACACTGATGAAAATTCAAAATCCTAACAAACACAGATACTTATAATATCAAATCTGAAAATGTATTCAGTACTGTATAAATTATTGTATGTACATAATACAAATACTATTTATATTAAATTATACATAAATACTCTTGTAATGAACACTTTTACTCTGATATTAACTCCAACACAGTTTAAATAATGGTTAACATATATATTACGAAATACAACATTAGCAATCTTGATTTGTCTGGTCAATGTCGATGCTCAGCACAAAGATTTTTTACAATCAACAGGAAGTTTACAATATCGTTGTCAAATAAATAACAAACCATAATTTATCACATCAAATGGTTCTCGCTATTACATATTAGTAGTAACCCCATTTGAAAATAAATAGATATTTAAATACACATTACAGATTAATACATCAATTACAGCTTGGCAAGTGTAACCAACATCTTTGACCCTGCTGTTATATTTTTAGTTGTAATACTGTACAAAATCAAGTGTCTAATTTGAGGAAGATAAGCTACTGAATATCATGTTTGTTCCAAGTTTTCTTTATTTACACAAACGATCTACAATACATCTACTGTGACTGTGAAATCAATGAGTCACAATAATTGCAAAGTCAGCGCAGACACTACACTCCCACGAAAATACTAATGAGAGCATAGGTTCCACAGGAAGTACAGTACCTGTCTTGTAAAACGTACCTATGGTGATGTCAAAGGCAGGTGCTGCTTGTTAAGAAAAATCTTAGGTGGTACAAACACTTTTATACTAAAGACAATACCTTAATAGAACAAGGTCCCATAGAAATACATAATAATGTATTAGTACATCAAATGACACTATAGAGCATAGTACTTTATTTTGTACTTTATTTTGATTAAAGATTGAAGATGTTAAAAGGTAAATCTTCATTGTCATACCAATGTAGAACCTTCCAAGTTCTCACTTCAGATTCCATACTGAAACTGATAAAGAAGAAAATGAATTGGTTTTCCATGATTATTCTTCTGAACAGAATGGCAGAAAATTGTCTGTGAAAGGGTATAATTTATACATTGATTCATTGATATCACTGTGAGAAAACTGAATTTTAAACTTGAAAAAATAAAAAATTTTTCTTAGATTTTTGCCTTTTCATTCTTACTTATGATCCAAGATTCATTGATATCACTGTGAGAAAACTGAATTTTAAACTTGAAAAAATAAAAAATTTTTCTTAGATTTTTGCCTTTTCATTGAATCAATTTAGAAGAGAATGGATTGGTTTTCTAAGATTATTTTATTAAGATTGGTTCATCTTGCAGCTGGACAGAATGGCAGAAAAAGGTTTGTAAGAAAGTGTAATTTATACATTGTGTTACTGATAAACTCTGATATTTAAACTTTTTAAAAAAAATTCATTTGTCTTTTTCAATGTTTCTTCTGATTGAAAATTCCACATTAATTTTGTTTGAGAAGGTAATGGTTTTCTATGATTATCATTTTTTTAGATTGGTTTATCTTGCTGTTGGACAGAATGGCAGAAAGTTGTTTGTGAGAGAGTCTGATTAATACAAATTTATGTTTTCCTCCGAGACCTGTGCTTCTATAATTTTGCTTTTGGAGTATAGTGCCTGAACTGAAACACCTTTGGGAAAACTTTACATTGTATTTAGTACACCACGTGTAACTATTGAATATAAATATCATAGTTTCATAAAAATTCATAAACTTTCAACACTTTAAACTGGTCTGAATGTTGGCAATGCAATACAAATCTAGAAGATCAGAGGCCACATCTTGTAAAGTTGGATACAAGAAAAGACACAAAAGAGCATAAGTCCTGAAGGTAGTATTTGTTAACAAAAAAAAGTATAGTGCTTAATTTCATTTCTTTAAAATTTGCTTTTTTCATTCCTACTTCAGATACACAATTTTATATTAAAGTTGGTTTAGAAGAAAATGGATTATTTTGTTAGATCGGTCTACCTTGCATTTAGACAAAATGGTAGAAAGTGGTCCGAGGGAGTATAACTCATACATTACTGTCTTGTTGATATCACTGATAGAAAACTGAATTATAAACTTTTTTAAAAAAAAATTTTCCCTTAAATTTATTTGGCTTTTCTTACATTTGATTTAGAAGAAAATGGATTGGTTTTCCACAATTATTCTGTTTAGATTGGTCTATCTTGCATCTGGACAGAATGGCAGAAAGTGGTCTGAGAAAAAGTATAACTTATTGTTTTATTGTCTTATTGATATCACTGATAGAAAACTTTGAATTATAAACTTTTTATTATTATTATTATTTTTTTAGATTTCTTAGGCTTTTCTCACATTAAATTTAGATTAAAATGGATTGGTTTTCTTCCATTAATTTATTTAGATTGGTCTATCTTGCATCTGGACAGAATGGCAGGAAAATGCCTTTACGAGAGAATAATTTATACACTTTTGTGTGTAAATATATATACATGTAGAAGTATGTAACTATGGTCAAAGTTTCAGCATTTGAGCCACACTCTTCCTCTTGAGTGACACGAATCATTTAATGGTGATAAAGTTTCGATTTTTATTGACCCAAGCTCTCCTTACTTTACTGGTAAAGAATTGATAAATAACTGAACATAGCTTCTTAAGGTGAAATTTTGGACTGGAAAAAAAAACCATAAACATGAATAATATGTCCTGTTTCAATTTGAATTCTCTTCAAACTAATTTTAAACCAACTTTTATCTTATTTATGAACTGTAAGAGTTAACAATAAAAAAATGTACACCACACGATGACAGACAAAGTTCTAAATAACAGTTTCTCTTTCTATATAGTTATCTATCAATTCATCATTTTTCATTTTTTGATTTCCGAATAATATCTCAGATCCTATGGGTTATATAAATAGAGTATTATCAAACTGTTAGTATTACGTTAAGTGTCATTACCAGTAAAATGAATTCATTTGTTGATCAGTAAGCATATTAATCACATAAATATTCCCCTGTATTCTTATACAATGAATTCATTTGTTGATCAGTAAGCATATTAATCACATAAATATTTCCCTGTATTCTTATGCAAAAAACAAATCATGCTGAACTTTCATTGCACAACTAAACAATGACATGTATTTAATGAAAGACTTGTAAAAACAATGATAAAAAGAAAGAATATTTAACCATGAGATTCTCTGTGGAAAGACCAGTTGTTATGCTTTATGATACATCTTACAGGCACTTTGCCTAACTCACCAGGAGAGAGAGAGCAAATTATCAAACAATCAGAAGTTGTATCGACAAAAAGAAAAATATATTTATATATATTAAAGGAGTTTAACAAATCTGAATAATAGCATTTCATGCCTTGGCTGGCCATTACTGATATTGCTAAACTATTTTCAAATTTTGACACATCAACCCAATGATTACAAATTATCTCTCTCAGATCACAAATTATCTCTGGCTATTTCAAAACTACTCATTTCTGAACAAAGACTTTGTTGCCTTGTCTTCAGTATTTTAAAGAAAGCATCAAAAAAAAAAAAAAAAAAAAAAAAAAAAAAAAAAAAAAATCATGTGGACGATTTGGGAAAGAAACATGTGGTGTTGTAAATTGACAAACCTAGCACAAAAATGATTGTCTTAATTGCTTAAATAAAATACAGCATTGTTACCACTGGTAAATGTAAATACATAGCTGTGTTGATGATGAGCCTGAAAAACTTATCAAAACCACCCAATAAATGACAGCTGTACTGATTTTTCAAAGTTACTATGCCAGTGAGATATAATAAGCCTTTTTTTCTTTTGGAGCAAAAATCACCTGACAAATTTTTTTTAGTGAACTGCCAGGAACTTTAACTGAAAAGAGAGATACACTTTTTAAGTATTTTATTGCTTTCAGATGAAACATCATTCTTTACACAAGAAGAATATTTCAGAATGACTATAATTTTTTTTTTGCATTGTACTGTAACTAAACAAATTAAAATGAGACCTTATGTTTTAAGTAATAAGTGATACAAGCTATTTATTTATGTGCAAGTCTGTATCGGTATTTTGTTTTTGATCAACAACACTTGTTTAGTTATATGGCAAGAGACAAAGTTTTATAAAGTCATGATTAAGGTCTTTGGTAACACTTTCCAATTATTACTTAACTATCACATAAAAAATACAACTGATTATCACATTGTCAAAGCAAGCAAGGATACACACACACACACACACACACACACACACACACACACACACACACTACAACCAATGAACAAATAAATAACAAAAATAAATTACAAACTGATACAAGAAAAACAAATAACTTCAGCTGTCAGTTTGAAATAACAAAGACTAACAAGAGTATAACAGGGATTAAGTTTCCTCGATATAGCAGAGTTCTAGTCCTATTAAAACAAATCGTTAAACTTTTTTAACAAGATGAAACAACTTTAAGTGAACCAACTTTAGTACACGGAATGACACATTTTGGAACAGATTAGTTGGTTTTCCCAGTGGACCACATGGTATCCATTGGAATAGATTAGTGGGTTTTCCAAGTGAACCACATGGTATCCATTGGAATAGATTAGTGGGTTTTCCAAGTGAACCACATGGTATCCATTGGAATAGATTAGTGGGTTTTCCAAGTGAACCACATGGTATCCATTGGAATAGATTAATGGGTTTTCCCAATGAATCACATAGTATACAATAAACATCTGTCAAGAACTAGAACTATTGTCTCCACTAGTCTAGAAAAAACATTAACACTGCATATTCCCACAGAATGTTCACAGAGCTAAGCTGAATCATGCATGTATTATTGTTGAATAAAAAATAATACAGATCTATTGATTAAGTTTATAAAATTACAAATTCAGATTATACAAATTTTCCAGATATAAATTTGACTTTTTCTGTTATATTGTGAGATAAGTAAACAGTATGAACATTTGTTCTGGTTGATTTTGCTACAGTACAACCCAATATTTTTATACAGTTTTATAAATATTACAAATTTTCCAGGATAAAACTTCTATAAATTTCTCTTGAAAATATAATCAAAAGTCATGTATTTTTTACCAAAAATTTATATTGCAAGTTAACAATGATTTAATATTTACTTCCCAAAAACATTTCAAGTTACAAAGTACATGCATGTTTTATCTTATAAAAGAAATCAATTTTGGCACTTTTTGATTTAAGTATAGAGGGGAAAGCCAGAGAGAGAAAAAAAAGAAGAAAATTGTAAACAATGTACTTGAAACATAGCAAATACTGATAGTCTAGTTATTGGTCAATACTTATATATTGCATTATATTATGACAGTTTAATCCACAATCTCTACATTTCATCACAACGTTACTGCCTAAAACTCAGACTATCTATACATACTGGCATCAGATTCATAGTAAACAATAACCTATTCTTGCCAAGATCTCAACTCTAATTTGTCAAAATTATTCAATACCTTTTGTAATGTACTTCAGCATTTCTTGCTGCTTCTTGCTCCTAAGTTTTGAAATCACAGAAATAATGATATTAGGTACCTAGTAAAAATGAATCTGAGGCAAGTAGAAGTGAATTAAATATAAGGCTAAAACAATTTTAACAAACAGGTTTTCTGACCAATTGGTTAGTTTAGAGATTCATATTACGAATGTCATAAAAATATTTCTTGTAAGAACAGAAAAGGTGTATTACCGGTATCTAACACAATTAATGAACACTTTTTACAAGACAAGACTAGGTAAAGAAAAAGAAAAAAAGATGACAACAGAAATAAAGATGATAAAAGCAGAAGAAACACTGCATGATATTAATAATCATATCAAACATGAAAAATGATAAATAATCTAGCATTTATGAGTTCTTGGTTTCAAAGATTTCATTGTATTTCACGTATCAGCAAAGTCACCGTAAGCATACAATCATCATATAAATACATAGCTGAATATCGATAATGGGCAAAAAATATCACAGATTTAAATGTTATCATCAACTTCATAAAAATATGGCAGTCAAAACAAAATGTATGTAAAAAATGTTACAACTGTCACTAATAACTGACCAGATTTATATTTACAATCTCACAAAACATGCCAACTATTAAATTAGGGACACTCTTGCCCCTTGCACATTAGAGTATCAATGCAAACTTAATCTTGTAAAAACACATATCTGTTATTCGAATAAATTCTGTATTTAATATTCCTTTCTTTTTTCATTATTGGCAGTAAAATACACTGGACAACCTCTCTTCAGTCTCACTTGATTCAAGCACCAGGCAATCTGTATTGACTTTTACCGAATTCCAGCACATAAAGACCCTATTTGAGTCTCAATTGAATCTAGCACATAGAGATCTCATTTAGGATTTGCTATAGCACTATTTTTAAATCACAATGAAATCACAAAACAATAGTATGTATGTTTGGTGACATAAAACATTATGCTATGACATCAACTGTGAAGATGGAGAATTTGACATCTGCGGTGTTTGCTGTTGTTGAACTTGCGTGGTGTCCTCGCTACTAGCAATGTAAAGCGTATGTGTTTGATGCTGTTGTCCAGCAATATTTGTCAATGGAAATGTTAAAGACACAGGTGCCATGACTTTGTTAGAGGCACTTGTCTTGGCCATTATATTTGCTGGTCTGACCTGTAGCTGAGCTAACTGTGTAGTGAATATCTGACTAGGACAAATTTGTGGCGTACTGGATGATGCTATGACAGTGTTTTGTGGTAAAATACCATGAGATGATTGTGACTGAACTGTTTTAGCTCTGTGATGGATAAGAGCATGCCTGTGAGTAGTGGATGTTTTATCTGTAAATAAAAAATATCTATATATGTAAATGCAAGTCAAAAAATTGATTTCACTTATCTTTGCCTGTTCTATCTGTGACACATTGGAGAGATATATTGTTAACTGACTGACTTTCAAAAACAAAGGGCTCTCAGTTGACAGCCTGGTTGTGACTGTTAAATATCAGCAGTAGTTTTTCTTTATCCCTCATTTAAGTCATTAACATCACATTCTGATGGAAGTAAAATGACAGCTTAAATTATATCCATACCATTGAAGACCCTGCAAATTTTATTTTTACATCATCACGCTTGAATAAGGAAAATATTGGACTCGTAAAATGGCCTTCACCTTGTTGCTGATTCTTATGAGAACAACCTAACAGTATATGGTCATGAACTGAACAGTTCTTCAAAACCCCATTTGACTCCTCCTAAATTACAACACTACTTATATAATAAAGCACATATTAAAAATCCAGACATTTGTACCAGATGGTATATACTAACCTGAAGGGGAAGGTACAATCCCATTAGGTAATGGTGATGATACTTGTGGACTGACTGACCCCTGAAAAAGAAAATCAACATTATTTATAAATCTTTTACCAAATATCAAAAGGACAAATGTAAATGAAATGCTATTTTAATTCTCAATCATGTGTAGAACTGTGTGTTCAGGAATCTTTTATCTTGTTGACCTTAGGGCTGTTCCATTAAAACATATAAGGCACCCAGGGACGGCAATTTAATAAAAATATATGCCAGGCTGGTCAGAATGGAAAAACAAATCTGTCGTATGCTGTGTTGGACATAAATCACACATCTATGGGTGGTTGGTCTAACGTAATCTCTCAAAAAACGTTAAATACAAGTCTATGGATTCACCAGTAGTTTTTATTGTTAAAATTTTGGTAATTTCTAGTGTTCCTTATTGTAGTAAAACAGAATAAAACCATATCAAATGTAGGGCGAATGAATCCAGGATGAAACGTGAACAGGGGCAAAGTATATTTTAGGATGAATAGACCCGATAATAGAAAGTACGAGTAGCTGCCCTTGTTTTCAGTTTTGTTCTGCATTTGTGACTGACACCGATAACGACTAATGGTATTTTGTGCAATAACATTCCGATATGTAGCGAAAGAAAACATCCGAGGAACTTGCATAAAGATGGTGCGAATATCGGCAGACGAAGTTTCAAGTTAATATATCCATTTATGCCATTTGAGGATGTAAGAGTTTTGGGATAAATACAATCTTGTGATTAAAAAAATAAATAAATAAATTCTATGGGGGGCTGTAAATTGCAGAAAATTGCATATATGGGTGGTCATAAGAATATTTGTAAATCTCTTCTATGGGTGGTTACCCAAAATCAAGTGCCTTCTCTGGTACCTCATATGTTTTAATGGAACAGCCCTTATTCAGAAATTTATTATTCACCTTAATTAAAACTGAATGTTCAAATAAATATTGAAAAGTCTGAATGGCATTTACACGCACTTACATCTCACGTCTTAGGAAATATCAACATTAACTTGGAGCCTCACAATGGAATTTCCTTTAAAATGTGAGAAAAATGAAAAAGAAAAGAAATATTTGCTTCTATAAACTCTGCATTTTTTTTACCAGTAAATGTATTTTATTGTTTTAAAAGAAAAGACATTGACTCCATTTTAAGAAAGGTTAAGATTTTTGTAAGTTTTGAAAATGAATGAATATGAATTATTGTGTCAAAAGATACAGAGACAAATTTTGATTTAAAAAAAAACTCTTTACAGTCTTTATTATGTGTCACATGGATCTATATTGTACACTTAACAAAATGTTTCTATTTTTCATCAAACTATGGATGTTTTTTGCAAGAAAACGACATTACTTACTGATCTGAATAGTGGACTTGGTGATGCTGTTGGTGGACTTGATTGAGGAGGAGAGATTGTTGTTGCCAAGGAAACAACAGAATTTGCTGATGGTGCTGCAGCCAAGGTAACTGGAGCAAGCACCGCTGTTCCATGTTGCACAGTGCCACCTTCCATTAAAATAGCATTCTGTGGAACCGTGGCTATAAAATTATTTTTCTGAATTGCTTGAAAAGCTTCCAGATTGTTCACAATTTTTGTTGGATTATTGTTCTTATTAGTTATCACATGTGTCTGTTGTAACATTTTTTCATCCACTGAAGTCAACTGGGCAGTAGTCCCACCTATGTTAACATACTGTCCATTCATTAATGATGGATCTATGCCAGTCACAACAAATCCAACATCTTTTAATATATTATTCTTTGGATATTTTCCTGTTGAGAGATTTGCATTAAAGTGGCTCAAAGTTGTGCCACTGAGGTTCACATTCGGAATTGCGATTGCAGTCAATGGACTATTTGTATGACTATTTAATGACAAACTACTAATAATGGTGGTTGGTATTGGTGTGCTTGTTACACCACTTGACACTGGTGAGGGACTAGATGTGGCACTACCACTTCGTTTTCGCTTCAATGCACCACTAGAACTCTGCATGGTATTGTTTGAATGTCCTGGACTCCGAGAACCAACAGATGTGGCCACCACACCATCTTTTGATTTGGTTCTACTGGTAATACTGGAAACTTTGGGTTTTTGTTTGACTATATTCCTGTTTGTAGAACTGTTTAATACTGCCATGTTTTGATGATGAGATGCATGAGAAGAGTCTATCAGGTTAAACTCATATGGATCTTTTGAGTTTGATAGTACCTGTGGGTCTTTTGGTAAATTACTTTCAACACATAATTTCCTGAAATGATAATGATAAATACCTTTATAAATGTTTCTGAAAGAAAACATAAAATAGAGTGAAAATGATCAATGGCATTACATTTTAATAATAAAAGCCATCTGCAAAGAAAAGTACAATAAATGTTATGCAAGTCATAAATCTGGAAATGCAATAGAAAACAATGACTCTATTGGTAACTTATCAAAACATATACAGTCTCTCCAAAGTTTGTCAATTCCTCTAGATTTTTATAATCTGATTCAGGAAAAGCTATAAGTAAGAGAAAACATCATCTCCATCCTAGAATTCTGCCATCCAGTTTGAAAAGCCGAGAGTAATTATTGCTCCAAATAAAATGTCTTGTAGTCCAAACCTTGAAGGTAAATTGATAATGTATGGTAAAACTTGGCATAAGGTTGAGTCTCAATGACAGCCATGATAAAGTAACATTAGTCATGAGAAAGTAATATCAGTCATGAAAAAGTAACATGTGGTCATGAGAAAATAACATTACTCATGAGAAAGTAACATTATTCATGAGAAAGTAAAGTAATATCAGTCATGAAAAAGTAACATTACTCATAAAAAAGTAAAGTAACATTACTCATGAGAAAGTATTATTAGTTATGAGAAAGTAAAGTAACATTACTCATGAGAAAGTAACATTACTCATGAGAAAGTAACATTACTCATGAGAAAGTAAAGTGATATTAGTCATGAGAAAGTAACATTAGTTATGAGGAAGTAATATCAGTCATGAGAAAGTAAAGTAACATTACTCATGAGAAAGTAACATTACTCATGAGAAAGTAAAGTAACATTACTCATGAGAAAGTAACATTACTCATGAAAGTAAAGTAACATTACTCATGAGAAAGTAAAGTAACATTACTCATGAGAAAGTAACATTAGTCATGAGAAAGTAAAGTAATATTAGTCATGAGAAAGTAATATTAGTCACATTAGTCATGAAAAAGTCATATTACTCATGAGAAAGTAACATTACTCATGAGAAAGTAAAGTAATATTAGTCATGAGAAAGTAATATTAGTCATGAGAAAGTAATATTAGTCATGAGAAAGTAATATTAGTCACATTAGTCATGAAAAATCATATTAGTCATGAGAGAGTAACATAAGTCATCAGAAAGTAACCTTAGCCATGAGAAAGTAACACCTGTGACTTGGTTTCAATTTTAGAACCTGACTTACTTTGGTGGTGGCGGGTTTAAATGCTTTTCTAAAACATTTAGAAATGCTGCTCGCAGGAAATCAGACTTTCTACTGAAACTATAACAGCCTCTACCACTTAAACCTTGATGATACCTTGCTCCAAATGAACACACCTGAAAAACAATTATACAATTCACATATATAGGTCAATAAATGATTTTTTTTCATAAATTTAGAAAAAAAGGACATGTTAGATTAACATTTTTAAACACAAAAACGCAGAAAATGTGTATAAAAGAATATGGAAAACTTCATATAAAATCTGTCTGAAAATGATATTAAAAGATTTTTTTTAAAAAAAAAAAAAGAAGAAAAAAGTATTTATGTTTTAATTTATTTTTTGTAATTAATACTCACTGCAGCAGGCCTTGGATGAAAAGGAAGATAACTGCTGTCTGTTCTTTCAGAGGAGTCTGCATCATCATCATCGTCACTCAATCTTTCACACACATCTGTTAAATGTCGACTAGATTCTTCTTTGGAACTAAATGAGGGCGAGTGTAATCCAGGAAAA
Source organism: Tegillarca granosa (assembly GCA_029721355.1). Classification (NCBI taxonomy): domain Eukaryota; kingdom Metazoa; phylum Mollusca; class Bivalvia; order Arcoida; family Arcidae; genus Tegillarca; species Tegillarca granosa. The sequence goes on along the minus strand of CM056599.1, from coordinate 42,830,004 downwards.
CTGGGTCTAAAATCAAGAAAATAAAATGACATGTTGACTAAGTCCATACTAGTGAGATATCAGCTTTGCAATAAGTCTAAGTAAACTTCAGACAATAATAAATTCTGCTCTTATTACAAGAAAAATAAAAATTTACACAAAATCTCAGTTCAATTGTATAGGAAATTCTCTAGATCAAGTTTCCCAATTTTCACAGGAATTACATTTATAAATAATAATAATTTACAAATTCTGTTTTTAGTCTGTTAACTGTAGAAGTTTTATTATAATGCAATACTTCACCAAATCAGCATTATAAGAATACTTTAAATATCAAAATGGGTAGTTTTTCAATGATGAAGTCAGGAATAAGATTTCTTTACTTATATTTAAATTTATGTAATAACAAGTTGGTCTGGAACAGATACAGCAGTTATATGACTAAAATTATCATATTTCAATGATTAATTACTTTTATCATATTTTATAACATGCATCCTATATCAAATGATCACTTTCTATTTAATTTCAAATTTTCACCTATAGAACGTCACTAATTAATATGAGCTTACAAGATGTAACAGCCATGTTGTTTACAAAGTCTATGGACTGCGGTTCCGAGTGACAATTGTTTCCACATGCATTATTTACATCATGTATCTCAAAAATGTGATTATACATTACTGGAATCTGTATCAAGCTAACAGGAATCAAAATATCTCACCAACACAACTATTTCATCATAAAACTTCAACAAAAATACTAACATTTGGTTGGGGTGGCACTCATGCAGCACTTCTTTACTGCAAAGAGGTGAGAAAAATATCTTAAAATAATAAAGTGGGTCACTATTTACATAATGTACATATTGCTGCCAAAGAAACAGCTAACATACATATACATGTGTATATTCAAATTTTACACAAACTCACCTATGAGGATTGATATGATTTTGTTTATGAAATGGTCGAGATATTTTCTGTGGGGACACAGAGTGCTGCAAAGCATGTGATAATGCTTCTCTGTTCTTGGGTATATTATGATTATTATTTCTAATTGGCACACTGGCTGAGGAGGCACCATGTGACAAAGAGCTTGATGATTTTGATTGTCCTGATGCTTGCTGCTGTGCTGCTTTCATCTCAGCTTTCTGTTTTAACATTTCCTCTTTTGCTGCTCTATGTTCCTTTAATAAATCATCAAACGGTTTGCGTCTACCGGGAACTTTTCGTCTTAATGACAAGGCATGAGTCTACAAAGAAAAAAATAAATGATAAAATTTCATTTATTTGCTACTAAATTTTCATTATTGAATCACTGAACACTGTGCGGAAATTATTTGTCTAAAAATTTTATAAAAAGGGACCCATTTATTTTAACTTAAAGTACTCAAATCAAGGTTATATTTATTTTTTTCAAAACAAATTAGTTTTCTTTTTATTTGATATCATTATTATCTATCAAATAAATGCCATAAAAGGCCATTTTAGTGTAGACGATATTTTTAAATTTATTTTATTAATATACTACAAAATAAGATATATATATATATATGGATTCAAAAACAATGGATATATATATTCCATCTATTATTCCAACAATAATAAAGTTACATTTAGAATGACAGGAAAGTCACAATAATAATGTTATATACATGTATATATAAAAGCATAAATAGATGAGGAAAAACCTACTTCAAGACAATAAATGATCAATTTAATAGATGATAAATCCAAATTAACTGTGTTATTAAATTATTAAAAAAGTTTGTTAAATAATCAAAAAGGAAATTTTAAAAAAGGTGGATAATATAAATCCTTTAGTATCAATTATATATTTTTGGAATTTTTAAAGAAATTTCTGTGTTTACAACATCAGATAGATTTGGATTTCTATTCTAAAGAGTATTTAAATTTATAGTTTGATAGCTGAGGGGACTGTACAGTTAAGTTCTTTGATAAATAAAATTTGGATAATCAAATAAGTAAGTGTTTGGTGGTTAAAATTGTTCCATAAAGGCAGTTAGGGGTATCAACTATATTTTTTCGGGAAATATGACTGCATAAAGAGTTGAATATATGCAGAATCTCTAACATTTAACTACCTTTGTCAAAAAAATTAGGAGTTTTAACTTACTTCTATTTAGTATAATTTAAATCTATTTAAAAAAGAATTTCATATTTCATCTTAAAAATTCACTCTTAACTTTAAAGACAGATGGGTAAAAATAATCAAAATAATACTTGGTTTGAAAAGAAACATGTACAAGATGCTGTCTTGTAATATAAGAATGTGTTTCAAATTTGTGTGTAGATATTAAACTAGAAAGATTGTAAAATGCAATAGTGTAATACATCTTATAAAAAAAGTTTGTGGTTTTAACGTCAGTCACTTAGCAATTCCCAACCAGATTTTTTAAGAGAGGTGAAATGCTAGTCAGTTGTGTGGCATTGATAACAATACCAACTGGTCTCAAATTGATAATTTCAAGCAAATTACTATGCAATATTATCCTATAAAACATCTCTATATTCCAGAATAGGTATGATCAATGTGAATGTAGAGTTTTTATAAGGTTTTCCTGTCTTGCTTGAATTTTAAAAAACACAATAAAGAAACATGAGAGCAAGCTTAATGTAAAAAAATAATCTATTTGGGAAGACCAAGAGCAATCAGATTAAAAGGTTATTCCAAGATGTTTATCAGTAGAGGCTTTGTTGAGCAGGGTATAATTCATATAAAATAATGGATGATGAATATTTGTAAGAGTTCTGAAAAAGCCATATGATGATACGTTCAGTTTCATTAGGATGAAAGTCACCTAAGCATCTGTGACACCATGAATTAATAGCATCAATGCTATAGGTAAGAGAAATACTGGCTTATATTGGATCTTCAACTATTACATAAAAGGAAGTGTTATTGGTGAAGAGTCTAATATTACACTTGACAATATAAACAATGTCATTTACATACTAGTATATATAAGGAAGAGATAAAGACCAAGTATAGAGCCTTGAGGAACAACAGAAAAAAACTTTCCAATCAGAAGAATTTTTTGATAACAACTCGTTTACTGATTTGTTAAGTACTGCAAAACCAAGAAAGTACACTACCAGATAAACAAATAGTTTTTAACTTCAGCAATATACATCTGTGCCCTTTTGTCATGAATTGGTTCAATTATAAGCATTATAAACCTTTAAAAGACCATCAAATTAGGATCACAGAAGGATCTGAAGGTCTTGTGTCAAGTAACCTTTGTTAATTTGCACAAGTACAAGAATGGACAGCCTACATAAATTTGCATCATAAAACATAACAATCAGTAACATTAAATTGTGGGGAGCACTTACAAGGAAGCATTCAAAACCTCACAGCTTAATGTGTTTGTTCTATATTATTTATATTTTAACTTGTTAAGTCCATAATTTTGGATTCATCTGCAGGCAGGTATGGTTACTCAATATGCTGATCAATTTAGTGTCAAACAGGATCTCTGACAAAGAATGACTATGGTTATCCAAAGGGCACCAGATAATTTTTTTAACTAATCTAAAGATATATGTAACACATTTAACATAGAAATGTAAAACACTTTATCCTATCTCCCTCAATTTTCAACATGCAAAAAAAACTATTAAGTTTTAAACTACCAGTAATCCTTAACTTTGACCCAGGAAAACATTAAAGGTTTTTTTTTCAATATAGCCAAAGGATAAATACAAAATTTTCTCTTTTAAAATATAACAGGAAATCTAAATATGAAGTTTGAAATATCAGGAAGTGAAAATATAAGAGGTTTTTATATATCATGATTGAAAACAGAGATTTAAACCCTTGTCATCAATATTAAAATAGTTTTGTATGTTACAGTATATAGGACCACAAGAATATTATATAATACAATATATATTAAAATTAGATGGATTATTAAGTCTCTATTTTTATTTTAAAAAAAATGAAGTTATATTCAACAAAAGGTCATCACTTAGGGACTGAGAACTTTGTTTAGTTACTGAGGTATCATAGTTATTTAAAATTACACTTTATATGTCACATGACTAGATAAAAAATCAAACAACAAATATTAACCACCATTCCAACATAGTAAATGTAACTTTTCATTCCCAAAAGTTATAACCAAAATATGCCTTAATCAAATTTAAAGACATAACTCATAAGTAATATTAATGACAGCATTATATTGTTTTTTACTGATCAGTATTCAATATATTGAATATATAATTAACTGGTTTTCCATTTATTGATATAAATTTATCATATTTATCAATTGTAATAAAGTATCGAATATCCATAAGGAAGCTATTATTGGATACCTGACAAATTTGTTATCAAAAACTTTAAATTCTGTGCTTACTTTACATGTTAAAGATCTTGTACAAGGTTTTCCTGTATCTTCACAAGTTACACCACAATGCTTATTAGCATCAAATTCTCGATCTAAAAGTAAAAGTGTACATTATTTAAACAAAGATTGTAAATAACAAAGATTTAGTACCATAATCCTAAAGTTTGGAATGAATTTTATTTTCAAGTGTTCAGGAATTTGGAGGAAAAAGAAAATTAAATTTTTTTTATAGTTTTGGGGTGTCCAAATATTAAGTGTCCAACAAAATAGAGATCTTAAGGATGTCAGTTCCCAGTTCCCGCTTGGTATTAAAAGACTATCAATAGCGATATCCACAAATTTCAACTTTTATGTAAATTTTCAAATAAACTGCAAGTTAAAAATACCTTTGCATAGTTTATTTCATTTAAAATTTTTTAAGTGATTGTAGATCAATAATCTGTGCCACTGCGGTAGCTCAGGTGGTTGAGTGCTCGCTCCGTAAGTGAAAGGTCGTGGGTTCGAACCCTGGCCGGGTCTGACCCAAGACTTGAAAGTGGATAGTGACTGTTCTTTCTTACGAAATGAAAGTCACAGTTCTTTCGGATGGGAACTTAAAATATACAAGGTCCCGTGTCATGGCAGGCATGGTACGATAAAGAACCCTGCTTTATAATGCCATCAGCGCAACGCAAAGACAAAATTTCTGCACTTTCGCCTATAGCTGGCGATGTCTCTATATAAGTGAAATATTCTTGACTGGGACATTAAACACCATTACTCAACTCAACTCAGATCAATAATTGTGATTTATTAATACACATTTTGTATGAGAGTAAAAAAATGTGTCTTATCAGTAATTCCTGTTTGAGTTTCACTATCATAATGTTTTTTCTAATCTGTTACTATCTCCAGTCAAAATTATTTAAAATTATTAACATTGTTCATGTGTTTCAGTCAATGATATTCCATATTTTGTCATGTATGTTTGTACATCTTAAGAATCATGAAAAGCAAAGATGGAACAATGATCTAAACTGAAGGAAAAAAAAACAAACAAGAGGCCCATGGGCCTTAACACTCACCTGTATATATGCCCAGTTTGCAAGGTACAATAGACAATAATTGTAATTATAGAAACTTTACAATTTTTTGCCAGTATTTGGCACAATAATTAAAAGGAATTTTTTGTTTTTCTTATCAAATGAAATTAATTGAAAATGTCACTTCTCAATAATTTTTAAAAAAATTGAACTAGTGTACGAACAGGACTTTTCTTGCATGATTTTCTCGGCAATTAACATTAATTTTAATTGTTTACTTTCATAGAGAATAAAATCACTTCATACAGAGGTCTGATTTTATTATGTTTACATAGAAATGTAAATATATATGGCACACCTCTTCAGTTTCCATGTAACAGTCTATTGTGTTCAGTTTCCATGTAACAGTCTATAGTGTTAATACACGATGAAGCAAAACACATAAAAATAACATAATTTACATGTAAAAGCACCAAAAAGACAAATAAGTTTCTTCTTGTTTTATATTCAATCTCTTTTAAAGTGATCTGCATCATGCTCGAGCTGAGTTATGGCAAAATCAGATTCGCATTTGGAGGCAAAAAACTGTTGTCCGAAAAAAAGAGGAAATTGAAACTATAGGATTGTGTTAAGTGAATTATTTTTAAAACCATATCACTATTTTAGCTGTAACACACTGATAGATAAAAGTGCAGTTAACACTTTTATACTGATTGCTACTTTTTGAGAATTGAAGATGATCAATGAAGAACAAGAATTCCATGGATTTAAATGTCTCGCCTGGTTAGTTTTTGATCAAGTAAAAATTACTTTAACAGAAACTTTTATATTTTGACACGCCCCCGCTGACGACAGAAAAGTAACACCCAAGTCTTGCCTTTTGGCAATGCCAGGCTTGACAAAAACCAATAGCAATGGAATCAAATAGTCACACTACTTCGTTATGTCCATGGTGTTCAAGAAACCATGTTAATGAGGAATTAAAGTATTTACAAAAAATCTTACAGTGATATGTTTATATACTTATAATTACCTTTGCATGGGATGTGATATTCTCCTTTTGTTGGAAAGATTAATTTATCTAAACTCTTTTTCTTGCTACTAACACCACTGCTACTGATACTGCTAACACATGAATTGCTGCTACTTCCACTTACAACACTGACATTACTAGAGGACGGAGCAACAGCTGGCGTTATTGTCGGCATAGATAACACCGCAGTTGTCATAGTAGGTCTCGAGCATACTGATGTTGTCGTTGTTGTGCCTGCCGTTGTTGCCATGGCAAATGTTGATAATGCCACAGACAATGCTGGCATTGATTGCGATACTGGAGTGGTAGGGGTTGTTGGTCTTGTGGTTGGGCTCATGTTTCCTAAACTATGTGAGCCATTTGTTAAAGGTGACGAAGTCAGACTTATAGGCAACACTTTACTATTAATTGGTGATGACTTATTAACTGGTGATATTTTACCAGTTGGTGACATTTTATGAACAGAAGATGTCTTATTAACTGGCAACATTTTGTCTCCTGGCAATGTCTTTTCAATAATGTTATTTTCATTATGAGTTGTAAATGCTTTTTTCATCACAGATTCATCCATTCTTTCCACTTTTACAAAGGGCACTGAGTGATTGGATTTAGAAGATTTTTCTCCTCCTCCTCCTCCCCCTCCTCCTCGTAACTTTGCATTTATAGCACCGCCCATTTTCTGTGCATTACTGATTGAAGGAGGAACCTCCTTCACACTAGCTTTTGTAGGTACTGAGTGTCCAAGTCTATATGTGGCACTACTTGATTTTGTTGGTGAAGTTGGTAACTTAGATGACGTGGAAGATATGGAATGAGTTCTTGATCTATTTGTACTGTGAGATGAATTCTCTTGAATACCATGTCGTATTTCTGTTAAAATACAAAATAAGAATTATCTCAAAACATCTATATTACAAACATGTATAAATTAATGGTAAACGTTTGGACTCAAAATCTAGTGACATAGAGTTTAGGAGATGTCTCATTACAGGAGTCAATCATGTTGTACATCTATTTTGAACCTTTGTAATTAATTTAATGTAGAATGTAGTTTTGACCTGACCATCTTTTAAGATTGAAAATCACCAGAATATTGTTAATGTACAGCAGTTACATGTAGTTTTCTAAAACTCTGAAACAAATGTGTACTAAACATAAGTATTAGATAAGTCTATAACATCTGATATTATTTTTAAAACACAGCTACATATGTGTACAAATTTCTGTTAAGAGATATCAAAACATAGGTCAAGAATATTTCAGTTATTGGTGTTGCTAGTGTCCTAACTGAAATAATATCTGTAACTTCTAATTTACCGGGTAAAGTTTCAGGCATCAATTTCACAATCATTCAATCAACTGAGTGAACTCTCAGTGCATCAATTTCACAATCATTCAATCAACTGAGTGAACTCTCATTGCATCAATTTCACAATCATTCAATCAACTGAGTGAACTCTCAGTGCATCAATTTCACAATCATTCAATCAACTGAGTGAACTCTCATTGCATCAATTTCACAATCATTCAATCAACTGAGTGAACTCTCAGTGCATCAATTTCACAATCATTCAATCAACTGAGTGAACTCTCATTGCATCAATTTCACAATCATTCAGTCAACTGAGAGAACTCTCAGTGCATCAATTTCACAATCATTCAATCAACTGAGTGAACTCTCAACTCAAATTAGGGAATATTTCAATGTCAATTTTTTTAAAAACATTACACAGTTAAAATTGAATACCAAATGTTATAATTAAATTGTTAAATGTAGGTTTTGTTGAACAAACAAAACATTGTCTCATAAAAATTAAAATTTTTAAAATACTGATGAGAGAAAAATGGGAATATTTGAGTTGAGTGTAAGCTCAAATGAGTGAATGATTGTGAAACAGGGGTTTGATCATCAACAATGTTTATTATTAATGAACTTTTAAATCCAGTGAAGATGACCCAACTAGGATCCATTGTATGTAGGCATAAAACATGATGTTGCTTAGCCACAGTAAAACATCTTTTTTAATTACAGCATTATTCTAAACACTATTCTTTGTTTTTATTGTATGTTGTATTAAACTTATAAATAACTTCATGTCATAAGATCATTTACTTGGGGTTAAAATTGTAAAAATAAAAAAAGTATCCTCCTTAAAATTCTTCCAGTGTCTCTTTCAGAATGATTTTCATCAAATTAAACTTCAGCACTGATAACAAGAACTTGTGTGAAAATAAAATTTCTGGTACAAGTCTTTATTGATTTTAGTCCAGAATCCACTTAGATCTGTCAATTGTAAACAGAAGACATCAAGTATTTAAACACTTGGGAGAAGTGTAAAGATACTTTTAACAATTTTTATTGTCATTTGTTTTTATCCTTTTATTTGCTAACTCTTACAAATCTAATAATCAACTAACATCAAGAAATGAGACATTTTATGAATGTATGTATCTTCTACTTTCATTTTTATTTTTATTGATAATTTGATCCTTTTTCTTTATTTTTCATGATAAATAAAAAAAATAACCTGAATGATTTTATAACATACAATATTCAGTTTTGCAATAATTTAACTATGCTTTTCTAAATGTTGGTGTTTTGTAACTTACTCCAAATTCCCTAGTGTGAGAAAGTTTAAAAGTTTGTTTGCTGAAGGTCAGTGATTTTCTCAGGTACTCTTGTTTCCTCAACCATTCCAGAACTGACCACCTTGATAAAAGTGAAAGAATCTCAACTGGAGCATAAAAATCATTACTCTAATCCACTCCATTCCAGATTTACTATGGACACACTTTCCCACTCCATTCCAGATTTACTATGGACACACTTTCCCACTCCATTCCAGATTTACTATGGACACACTTTCCCACTCCATTCCAGATTTACTATGGACACACTTTCCCACTCCATTCCAGATTTACTATGGACACACTTTTAACATCTACTTTACTCCTGCACATTCATTTGGTCAGCATTTCATAATTTTTTTTTATTCATTAGCGATTAAGACACTAAACTTTTTTTCTTGCCATAAACTGTCAAAATTTCAGTTATAAATTGTTTGTTTTTTTTTTGCGGAAGGGTAATTTAAATCATGCATGAACTTTACAATGTTCATTTTTTTAAAACTTAAAACTACAACAAAAAACCATTTAAATTTTATGTAGTAGCAGGTCCATTGTTTATTATGTAAGTAAAACTGTCATAAACATTCAGAAAAAAGAACAGATTTCAAAGAAATCTGTAAACCCATTAAAAGTGTGTAGACACATGCAATTATTACAATGATACATACTGTAACTTTTTTGTACTGTAGACATATAAACACAATGCCAATGAAGAAAATTTGATCAATAATTTACATAAACTATACACATCATGTTATCACACAAATACCTATTTATATAATAATAAACACTTCATTGATCTAAACATGATCTAATTCACTGAGAGCCTGCTGCTTTCTGATTCATTTCTTACCTGTTAAAAATCTATCCAACAGACAAATTATCTACCCCCCTCCCTTTCCTTGTAGTTGTTTAGCATGTACATATATAATATATATGCATTCCTTGCAAGGAAAAAAATAATTATTTTGAATTGGACTGATAGATGATAGATATGAGCTTGTTTTTTAATATAACATCAAACCAGAATCTACTAATGATAAGTCATTACAAATAAACAAATCAATATATTAAACCATCTCTCTGTAACATAAATAATGTTTCTTTATCCTAGTGAAGAAGAAAAAAAACACCATTTAATGTCTATCACCTGACAGTTGATAATCAAGGTCGTCTTGTCTATCAGTTACAGTGTATTTATATAATTAAACACTTACCACTTTAACTCATCCCTATATGTAATTAAATATGGCCATGAAATTCAATATCTAACAAGAAGATTCTGCTACACCATCATCACATTATTACACAACTGTACAGATTAAAAACTCGTTAGAAGACATAGACGTTTTACTATGATGTATTTAATATTATTCTCCTTAATTTTTTTTTAAAAATAATTCTTCCTCTTATACTAGTCAAGGTCATATATATGGCAGTTATATTATCACTCTGCTGACATACTAAAGTGGAAGAATACTAATTAAGTTTAATTATTTGTAATAAACAAGACTGTCAGAAGAATGTCTTAGGTAATCCTAATATATCTTTTTCTTTATTTATTAATTAAAGAAATTTGATCATCTGAGGAGCTAAATTGTACACAAAAGTAAAATAGATAAAAACTAAATTTTATCATTACTATATACTATCATTCACCGTTTCCTTTGAAATCCTTTTTTTTCTTTTGTATCTTCAATACTCATGTAAAACAAATACAGTTTTTTATCTTTTTATGTAAGCTTCATGTGTTGATTGTCAACCCAGGGTATAACCTCATCATGTTTATTCTCAATACAGGGCTATTTGAGAATGATTATGAATAAATCTGTTATCCCATGGTAGAACTTTATTCAATAAGAATTATTTGAGAATGACTGTAAAACAATTTGTCAGCCCAGGGTAAAACTCCATCATGTTTTATTGGAATTCAAAATTACTTGAAAATGATTACAAATAAAATTGTTAGCCCAGGGTAAAAATTCACCATGTTTTGGCTCAAAAAAACAATTACTAGAGAATGGTTTCAATAAATTTGTTGTCCAAGCATTGAATTGTTGGCTGTCTATTATTTTCAACTTTGGTAGCCCAAAACTGAAACAACAAACCACCAGGTTGTGCAAATACACAACAAATTAGTTAAGTCAGGAATTAGAAATCATTGTGGAAATTTCTAAACCATTTTAAAGCTCTACTAGGCCTAAAATTTTTATTTGGTTGGCTTTTATCATATAAACTCATTAAATTTTAGGCAACAATATATTGCCATTGCAATTTCTTGACTTTGGCCTGACAGAAATTTTATTAAGACTGTTAACTAGTGACTAGAACAGCCATCAGTTACCATTAAGTCTTTCTGTGATAGTACCACATTTCCCTCACCAACTGAAAACGTGACATTACATGACACATCAGTTTTCAGTTAGATGTTGTTGGTGCTTTTAAAAATTAAGTTTTAGGTTTCACTTTTCTTTAAAATTTATGAACAGTTGTATCATTTATTTTGATGGTACTGGACAGAGAAAAAAATGTTAAAGTTTTAATTTTCTACTGTATTTCTTAGATTACTGAATTTATAAACATTTATAAAGTATGACTTGCACCCATAGAATTTTAATTTTACAAAAAATGTCTAATAATGCTTACATTACAAAATTATTTGTGAAGATGTCTAATTATTAAAAATCAACACAGTATTTATTGGTTTACCATGAAACAAGTAACTGCTTTATCATCAATTATCAGCACAAATGAATTTACCAATTACATGACTAAATAAAAAACTCTCCGCAACAAAAAAGTGGTCTTTTAGACGGCAAATAACTATGCCCCTTTATCATATAAGATGTGTGATAATGAAGATTCCTTAAAGAGCCTAGTTAGGACATCTCAATAAAAGTGACATCAGCTTTACTCAAGACATTACACTCTTATTTCTATTGTGAAACAGCAATTGTTAATGAATTTGACAGACAACTAGTGTGTCTAAGCAATCAAGACAAGTTTTAACACATCTGATGTCCAAGGGAAGTTCAGAAAAATTTGATATCTGATGCATTAACACAGAAATACTTGTGTCTGACCAAGCCAGAAAAATTAAAAGACATCTGTAGTCCAAAGGGAGTTGATGAAATTTATATTTCTAATGTATTAAACATTATAGTTTAATGGCTGATTTATAAAATAAACCTTCAACCAAAACTTAACAGATTAAAGAAATCATTATTGTCACTTTTTGAATTTAGAATTTTTTTCGGAATGATGATTAAAAAGCAGGTGCTAGTGAGTCAGCCAAATCCATTAAATTATAACTTATTACATAAGTTGTCATTTAACGAGCTGTCAAGGTTACTTTTAAATTCTTTAATATAATTAATATATATGCAATTGAAGGCATTTTTTTTCAAATGTAACTGATCAACAACACATCTTAACTTTTTTCCAACAGTAAAAGTTTACCATCAATTGATATATCAATATATTCATACTTACCAGTACCTTATTATCATTGTTAACTAATAAAATAATCCAAAAACTGAAAAATCTAGCAATTTCCTTCATGTTTAGGTTTCCAAAGTTAAACAGTACTGCTCCACCACATCCCTGTATGATGGAAATATATAATGGGAACCATCTTAATTGTTTGGTGTCACCCAATGAAACAAACTTTGGATTGTGAATTGCTCATTTTAAACTTCAAATATGAACAATTGGTCAATATGATTCCAAGGTGGTATTGATACAGTTGTCTGCCAAATACAATCTCAACTGCTGCTTTCAAAAAGTGAAACAACTGTAAGTACATTTGTATTACCTGAATTTTTTCCTTTAAAAATCTAAATTAGTACTAGAATTTTTTTTACTATAAAATAACTAGATTTAGTAAATGAAACTGGTAAACTAATCAAGATTAATATGTGTTAAAAAGTTTCAAATTTAAAATAAAATTGTAAAAACAATTTGAAAGTGAAAATTTATTATAAAAATTTAAAAAACCCAATTTGAAAGTGTGAAAATTTAAAATAAAATTGTAAAACCAATTTAAAAGTGTTCATAAGCATGAAAACTATGCACTCAATAGCATTCATTTAATAGAACCTGCATCAGTTAAGATTTCAACATATTCTATTTAAACGACATTAATGGTCTTTAAGTAAAGTGAAATATGTTTGTTATTGTCATTAAGGCATTAAAAATAGTTTTTTTTCAGTTTTTTTTTTTATTTAAACAGCACAGTCTTAAAACCAAACAACAAGAAGAATTATCATTTATTTAAATTTACCATACTTACAATGTAAATTTAAAACTATATCAAAATTTATGGTAAATTTTTAGATTAACGAATTCAATCTCTGAACAGGTTGACATGCCAAAAATTCAAAACAATTCTATAGAGTACCTAAATCTCACATAGTGTATATAGCATCAGTTGTTCTGTACCTGGTACAGGACAAATAAATTGACAAGAGAAAATGGTCAAATGTTGAAATGGACACTCAAAGCATGGGAAAAACTGTAATGTTGGTAATTATCTCTTGTACTGCTTTTTGCTTGAAAAAATTCTGTATAAAGCATGCACTGACCACACTTGTTAACCACTAACCTGGCAAAAACTGAGTAGAGTTGAGTAACAATGTTAAATGTCCCAGTCAAAATTCTTTTAGTTATATCAAGATGATCAGTTATTGAATGCTGGAGGAAACCAGAGTATTCAGAGAAAACCACCGACCAAAATCAAGTGAACTGTCAAACTTCTACCAGAGTAAGATTTGAGCACAAGAGGTAAAGGCACTGCAATCTGTAACGACACTTTAGACCACCTCACCCTGACAAAAATGGTAATCCTGGATATGTCAAAGAGTCCTGACTGGTGCATAAAACATCATTACGCCACTACACTCTGAAACCAATTTGCCAATTTAAATGAAATTTGTTTAGATGAATGTTGCTTGATGTGGATTCCAAACTGCCATCTTTAGCAACATTCAATCAATGATGACCATTACAGCAAAAAGGGATAATGACTTTTGTAGTTTCTGACAACTGATTTTTTTTTATAACAAAGAATGTATCAAATGGAATATTAAAAATATGTAAGGTCATGTTTTGTGAGAAAAAAATTTGAATTGCAATTGTATAGCATTCCTAAATTGTTAATCCAATTTGTGTGAAATTTATTAAGAAGGAACCTTGATTGATGCTGAATTTAAGACACCTCTGATAAGAGAAAAAATAAGAGAGTACATGAGAGGACCTTGACCTTTGAACCAATGGCCTTGAACCATATATCAAAATCATTGTCATAACAATACATACAATATTCTAATATACATGTGCCTATACAAAGTTAATAGGTTTCAAGATAAATTTCGTTATTTTCGTGGGTTAAGGAAAACCACGAAATTAAATGTCATTGAAAATTTTAATTTCCATTGCCCTTAATGGGATTTATTTTCACAAAACTGAATTCCACGAATATTTCTACCAATAGAATTTTTTAAAAATGCAAAACCACGAAATTTTAACCCAACTAATATTAATGATTCTATAGTAATTGACAATTTAAGCCATTTTCGGTGGTTATGGCCTTGACCTCTGGGCCTTAAACCTATATCAAACTGATCATCATTCCAATACCTACAATATTCTAAAAAAACATGTTTATAAAAAAGTTAATAGTTTTTTGTTTTTTTTTTTTAGAAAATTAACAATATAAGCTGTCTTATGCAGCTATAACCTTGACCTTTGAACCAATGACCTTGAACAATGTATCAAAATGATTGTCATATCAATAACTACAATGTTCCAATATATTTACAAATATATTATTTAAAGCAATTTCTCCACTAACTACCTTGTCATTTCCCTGTTTTGAGCTCCAATACTACCATTTGTGCAAATCTATAACTAGATGATCTGAGAATAATATATATGAAATAACTAAGGTATACCTCTTGTTCATTCAGAGGAGAAGATTTTCACTATTTCCCCCTTTATGGGGTCCCAAGGGACATATCTCCTTTATTTGTGGAAATTTGAAAATGAAAGTTCTAATCAGATTCAGGAAAAAATAGAAAATAAGTGAAAGTTGGCCCAAAACTCGGACAGAAACAGCAGCAGCAACTATAATAAGTGAAATCAAAAGTCAGTCAGATAATCAGAAGTCTGAAAGATAATCAGAAGATTCTGATTTTGTAGCACTTGTGCCACTTGTAGCATACCAGATCAGTGCAAATTTCGGGCATCAAATTATGAAAAATGTCTGTATTTCTCAAATTGTAAAGATGGATTTCTGTGCAAATACTGTGAACTTTACTTTTTCTATCTCTTATAATATTGAAATTCAAAAATAAAAAATAAAGACTAATTGATTTTTTACAACTATATTTAAAGTAAAAAAAACTTTGACTTAATCTCGACAGTATGTCATTATTCCCAATTTTCCTGTTTGTGATATATTTTCCCCAATTAACCTTTATGGGCCTTTTCTCAAAATACCCAGAAAAATTTCTGTCCTTCAATTCTTTCGGACACTCTTACTTTGAAATTTTAATATTTTTTAAATTTACTCTTTTTCTGACAGCAATTTTTTGTCTATAATTCCAGACACAATTTTGCTGGAACTCAGGTGAAGCGTGTGATACAGAGCGCTTTTTAATAAAGATTGAATAGAACCAACAGCAAACATCGGTTTGTTGTTGTTTCGATGTGTATTGGTGCGATGGATCTTTGTCACCATTACCAAGACCAGTGCTGTGCTGTGCAGATCTATTTATGTTTTTATGTAAGCTCAATAAAATCATACCTGTATATATAGTGCTTTTATTCTGTATGAAAGTGAACGTTAATTAAAACTAATGTTCATTGCTGACAAAATCCTGCATGACAACTCCTGTCGGTACACCATTTCAACATCAAACACATTTTTTCTGATGAAATTAGGAAGTGACGTTATCAATTAATTTCATTGAACGAGAAAAAATAACGAATCCCTCTGATTAATGTCCTAACTGACACATGATGCATAAGTTGAGTCACATGTGATTAAAACATGAAAATTTGTATTTTAAAACTATTTAATCTTTTATTCAAGACTTCTTAATATTGTCCCATCTTTGCATTAAGTTATTCTTAAAATGCACAAACACACGCATTACAAAATATGTTGCTTTTGCTTTCAGATAGTTTCGATGTTTTTACTGTATATAAATATATAACTGCACTAGTGTACATAGCTACCAGTTCTTTGCATGGCTGTGACTTGAGGGTGATGCGGTAGTGCTGTTATGGCTAATCTGGTTATATACAAGGGTTAGTCCAGTTACAATAAACAGACAAGTCAACTTATGACGGTGTTCAAAAAATGGAAGAACATATACAGACAAGAAGAAGTTTTCCTGAAAATGAAGATTTACGGCATACAGAAAGTAACAATGTCTTCCAAAGTAACAATGTCTTCCAACAGTCCGTGACCTATTTCTGCAACGCGAACTATACCCCCTATAATTTATCTATTTTCTTCTTTTTTATTCTTTAATAAATATTTTTTGATTTTTGTTTTCATAGAGATTCTCTATATATATTCATTTACAGATTCATTGTTGTTCGTTTATTTATAAAAGAGGTACGAATGTTGGCGGCTGTTCGGAGCTTGACAGTTGATATGCAAATTTCCAACCAGGAAAAAAGCAAATTCCTCTGCAACTGTGTGTGTAGGTGAAACGGTTTTATTCATTTATCTATTATTCATTTATTTTTTTTGTGTTACTTTCTTTTCTCTTCTAAAATGTGGGATTCGAAATTAAATTAAATAAAACCAAAAATGCATTTGTAACACTCAGATTGTGCTGTGCTGTGCTGTACAGGTCTACTTCTTTGGAATGCAAGTATACAGTGCTGACATTTGTTAAC
Organism: Tegillarca granosa; assembly: GCA_029721355.1. NCBI lineage: Eukaryota > Metazoa > Mollusca > Bivalvia > Arcoida > Arcidae > Tegillarca > Tegillarca granosa. Next base: position 42,813,059 of record CM056599.1, on the reverse strand, counting down.
ATAGATACCAAACAACGACATAACTAGAAAAGTCTTCGACTTTCCTACGTAAAAATTCAAAAAGGTTGAATGTTTACATCTGAAGAGGAGAGTTATACAGTATTTATGATCTCATAACAAAATATCAACAAATTTCAAATCAAACTTCATTTTAAAAATAACATAGAAAACTAGAAAACACACTAGAAAATCTCATTGTTTAATCAGACATAAACTTGAGATGTATGAGACGAATATCTGGTCAAAATGCACAAAATATTATTTTAAAATCAAACATTAATTAAGCTACAAAGCTTTACAGATTTTTCTATAATGTCTTGTTTATCTTTCACTAAGGTTTGAGAAGCTGATTCTGGCAACCTCGGGGGTTTGACACTAACTTTCTACATAGGAAGCCCATGGGGCTAGTAGGTTTGAAAAATCACTAGCCATGTTTCAACTGTAGTAGCCCTCTGCTAGAGCCACAGGTGTGATTTGGGCCAAAGACATGACCAGCAAGGGGGTCTGGGGCCATCTTTTTCATTTCTCTTTTTTTAAAACTTATGATACATGTCTTCTTCTGGTTCTATTATATATGCTACTTAAATATTTGACATACAAAACTGATTCACAAGCTTAAATACTTGTATATGATGGGACTGTTTAAAGATATACTACTAACTTGTTTGGCTAACAGCAGAAGAGGAATCGCTAGTGCTTCCATAATTGTACTACCCTCATGCTAGCAATCTAGCATTAGTGTCTAACAATGAATTTAGACAATATTATCCAATCAAAATGCAAATAGCAAAATATAATTTTCTTTCTCTCCAAATAAAACCAAAATAACACTATCACTTATACTCCATAATATTTTCATACAGACAGTCAGTCAGAGCAGATAGATTAACTACTAGACTTACCTAAATGTTTCTTAAATGCTTGTGGTTTGATAACTTTGTTACATCTCTCACATACAACTAGGTAAAATTCATCTTGAGATGGACATGTTCCAAATAAATATTTGTCTGAAAAACAAAGAACAAGAACAATAATGAATATTTAACACTAAACAATTTATATATACAAAATTTATATAAATTGTAATTTGTACCAAAATCGTTGACACAGATATTTGACATGTATTTCAACAAGTGTAGTTAATCAAATTACTGTTAATCCCATTGCATGTTGTCCAAGATTACACTGTTACAGGTTAAAGGGAGTCAAAATTCATCTCATAATGACCTATATAATGGTAAACAAGAATGTGTCCTTATATACTTGTACTGTCATAGGGAAAATTGTGTCAAAAATAACAATTCCAGGACTAGTAACTATCTTTTTTTTTTTTTTTTTTTTTTTTTTTATAAATTCTCTTTGAAAAGGACACAAATATATTTGAGATGGGGAGAGTAGAATTTTAGACCTATTCCAGACACTGTCATTACATCAAAACATTTTGTCAAGGTAAAAAAAAAAAAGATATAGGTAAATGAAAGTTAATTAATGTTTAAACAAAGGATGAGACAACAGACAACCAAAACAGCTCTAATTTTCAAACATGAATATCAAGAAAGTAATCCATTATTTGGATAAGAAAACATGCCTTTAAGAACTTTCTAATCAATGCTTACATTTGATCTTTATAATTAATTAAAAAAATGGCCTTATATAAGCAACATTATACAACAATCAATAAGAATCGTATTCTGCTTAGATATGTAATATGTTCAGTTTCTTTAAAGCAATACATACTTATTACTTTACATATGGCTTGGAAATTCAACATGTTATAAAATACATGTTATGGTGGCATTTCAGTATCGGTCCACATAATTCTGACTTCAGACAGTGATAAATCAAAGTACAGATTTATACACATTATTTACAATGATTCTACAACCTTTCACATGACAAATGTTTTTTTTCTTTGTAATCATTTTTATCTTGGACAACCTGAAATGTTGACTGTTAATTGACATTCTTTATCTCATGCTGACACACTACGTGAGATACATTCTATAAATAGTAAGGCAAAGATTTTTGGAAAAAATAACTTGAAATAAGGTAAACATAAATGGTTTTGTCATTTGGATTAGGACTTTATTTATTTCAGCGTAAACTGTAAAAAGAAAAGACCCCACTAATACAACAGGTCATATCAGGCACTTAATCACTATTGTGTTAAAAGAAACTGTGATACTTGTGTATAACATCATAATGTCACACAACAAACAAATAAGCAGTAAATCTTTTAGCCAAAGAGAAAAGAACACTAACTACTTAATTTCAACAATATGACTTATCTTTTGCCAAAGAAAAGTGGTTGAAGGAAGAATATTATTATCAAAACAACAATATTATTATCAAAGCAATCAACAACACTTTATCTGGATGTTGAATATAAAAATTTGGAATCATGACAACAGGAAACAAAATGGCTGACTTAAATCAATGTAGCAGACAACCACATAAAAAACTTCATATCTCAATTACTATTCTGTTAGATGTCAATCTTTCAGTATGATGATTTAGTTTCAAGATGCTATGAATGAAAATTTAAAAGTGTAAGTCATGGGTCAGTGATAAAAAAAAATAAGATTGAACTTTTTGAGAAAATTGCACAGAACAGAATGAACAGCAAAGAAAATTGAAAACCATAACTTTTCTGAGAGAAGTTAAAATATGCATTGTCACTATTGTGTCAATTTCTTATTGTCAAAACAATATCATCCCACTCATCATATGATTCAGACCTTAAAAGTGATGAATAAGAAATGCAACTAAATGATTCCCTGCTTATGTGAACAAAAAACAGTAATGACTAGACAAAAATGTGCAAACACCACAAATAACCTTGTAAACAGGTTTGAGTATACATGTGAAAAAGCTTTCATTTGTGTTTTATGGAATGGAATACAGCAGTTGATTTACAACCTATCAAAACCATGAACTAAAAGCAAAAAGTAAGTTTTTGGATAGAAAACTAATTCAACGATTTATATAAAACCAAAAAACTTAAACAGGCAAACCATCAAACTTCCATGTGATAGGATCTGCCCAAATTGGATTCGAGTCCAGACAGTGATATACTGTAACCTGGCACCATCTACCATCTATCTAATAGCTGAAGGGGATTTGCTACCCTGTCACCATTAGTTTAGATAATGAGTATATATTGATGTTATTCATAATTACTTGAAATGCAGAAAATTCTCTTATATCTGGACATCCAAGTACTTGTACTTGTATGAATGTTATACATTAATAATTTCTTTTTCTAACCATCAGGTTTTAAAGCATAACTTTGAAATTTTCTGATCAAGAAGAAAAAAAAAGATAATTAAAAATTATTAAAAAAAATAAAATCTAGAGGTCAAGAAACAGGAGATGTTTAACTCATTTGATATTTGCTAAGAAATGTTTCACTGACAGACGACACAGGTTTTGTGTCAACATGTTTTGGATTATGATGGAGGTCATTTGGTTTGATTCAATATTAAGACCTTTTTTCAGTACTGCTAATTGCAATAAAACTCAAGCATTTTAACACATATATTATATCACTATGATTTTCAGTAAGTGTATAATGTCATAACATCTTCAAAACATGCACACACCCCAAAAATTTAATTTATATTCAATGGCAATCAAATGTCCTGCAGATAAAATAGTCTTGATGTTCTTAAGGGTTTCTATTACATAAACATTAAAATTTTAGATTACAATGTATGATAATTGTTTGAAAACTGTCTGCAATTTTTTCTGGTTGCTTCAGCAATTTGTGTATCATTATAATCAGTTCCTCTTCATATGTCTGGAATGTTACACATCTGTAAAATTTCAGTATATGGTGTAAATAAAACTTCAATTTTATCTGAAAAAAAACTTACAAACACATAGTAAACACAAGATTAATTTAGTGTTTAGATTATCTCATATTTCATATAAAAATGATGTCAAATATCTGTGTCACTTCTTCATGACAAAATGAATGAAACTAAACAAGTTTAACTTTAACAAAACCTTTGAGATGCAAAACAATTGAAACTTTGAAAACACAAAAAGAAAATTAATGTCTGTTAATTTTCTAATTAAAACAGTATATATTATGACAACAAAAAACATTTAAATTGTTTGCTAAACTTGGACATGTAGTCTACCCTAGTGTCAACCTATCTTTTTCAACTTTTGTTTCATAAAATATCAATAAAAAACTTTTTACCATCTTTGGACAGTTTCATACTATCACTGTCTTCTTTCTTTACTTCATTTTTAACTTCACCACCCGAATCTACAAAAGAACATGGAAATTTAAAAGTCAAAATTAGGAAAATCTTGATACTGATGTTTTGTGGGGGCATATGTATCACATAATTAAAATGTTGTTAGCATCATAATTCGTCGCCGAACAGACAATATCCATACAAATGAATTTAATCAGAATGTAAACTTACCATTTTCAGGTGAAAGAGGCATGTTAGCGATCCAATCGGACCACTGTTGTCCAGCAAATAGCGATGGACTGTCGTCCAGGGTCGCCATTTTGCACTTTTCTTGTTGCTTTCTGCCAAAACGGAATTGTACGACTGTCAAATGACGTCAGATTCGTCAAAACCCGTTGTGTGCTATAACGTTTCCGCTTATACCAACGAACAAAAAACTTATTTTGTTCAAGTGTATGACATTTTTTCTCAATTTAAAATCAAAAATTGAACTTGTACTACCATAATACTATTTTTAAAACAATGATTTAGAAAACTCAATGCAAAATATTTTATTATTTATTTTTATTTTATAAGCGGTCTTTCAGAAACCCAAACAAAGATGGCAGTCAGTGATGGTAAGCACGTGTGACAGAAAACATCAATGTAGATCGTGATATCAATGTCTATCAACTTAGCGATTGATTATACGATTGAAGATCACGAAACGACTTTACTACCAATTCATTGCACAGATCTACTTACCGGTGCCAACGCGATAATATGATTGTAGGCACAGCCTATGTAGAGAGCGCAGCAAATTGTTTTAAGCACATTTTCCATTTATGATGGTTTATTATATTGTTTATAATTTAAGATTTTATTATTATTATTTCATTTCACTAATTAAATTAGACTACGTAAATATGTTATTTGCTAATAAAAGACAAAGTCACAATGTAGATATGTTTAGCTTATTGAAATCCCTAATCAAATAAATTTGACTGAAAATTCCTTGAAGAATTTTCCCACAACAGAACTTCTGCACTGGTAAGATTCAAACCTAGTGTGTTCACGAGAGGAACTGTAATCTATAAATTGGCACACTCAGCAACTGATAGTTTCATAATGATTATTAAGAAAAATCCAAAGAAATAAAATTGAATAAAATCTGTTATAATAAAAATGGATATATTAGATAGAGAATGTTTATGATAATTGGAAGCATATTCATCATAGTCCTTAGGTCCTTAGCAGTGTCTGATGATAAATTGCTCCTCTTGCGACAGGTCCTTGGGGAAAATTAAACTTGGATGGTTTTCTTCTATCATGGACATTTCTGGTACATTTTTTTCAAGCCATCCGGTAGGTGTTAGCTAGGGTGGCAACTATGGCTGCTTATTGATAGATGGTGCTTCAATCTTGGAATGTTTTTCATCCCAGATTTTATGTATTGTTTGTGACACTGTCAGTGGTTTCGTCTTAAGCAAACCACCTGTTCTATGGTAAAAGTCCAAAAGATGTGATTTTATGATATAAAGGATGTCTCATACAGAAGAGGCATACTGTATTACATGTGTAAGCAAGACGATTGTCAGTAAATACAGAAAAAACACATGGTGGTCTGTGTTTCTTTGAAGAACTGAAACAATCGCTGCTGCCTTGTCGAGCATTTTAATACAAAATTGGAACAACATTATACATCTAATTCAGTTAAAATTGCTTAAAACATGGAACAGATAAATCACATGTTTAGGTTATAGGTTACAGAAGTTGCAACTGTTCTCAATTTAATGTTCAATCTTGCCACTGGGTAGTGTTACAATATCTTCAAATTACTATGTGACTGTTTAAATACCTTGTATATCTTGTGCAATGAAATAAGCTTACTTTCGAAACCATGTTGTTGTAGAAAATTAGTTTTATATATCAATGCACTTTTTTTTTTTTTCCCCAAATAGTTGGAGAAAAGATTTTATTCCGTGTTAATTGCAGTAAGTCATATTGCTAACTTGATTTTTTTTCTAATTAATTATGACAGTTATATGTTCACCAATATGCATGAGAATGTGAGGCATACTGCTAAACATAATTATGCTATATCATGATTATGCTCAATTCTATTTTTGGTAATAAATGAGATATTTCAGTACATAATACTTTAGTAGAAACAAAAATTAAATAAAAATAAGAATTATTTCAACAACCCCAAATCCTACGAAAAAAAATGCTCACTGGATTTATGCCATGTGACACTATGATGTAATGATGACGTCACATTCCCGCCATAATCAAAACAATCTTACTGGAGCTAGACCTACACGTAATTTCTATTGATTGTTTGGAAATACTTTTTGGATCTCTAATAACGATTTGTTCAGGTAAGTCAATCATGAAGATAAACACTTAAAATTTTCGGCAATATCTTAAACACAGTAGATTTACAGATCAGAAACATTGATTCATCTCAATACAGTAACAGTGAGTGATAATCTGCTCATTACGTCAGCCATTTTATATGATGCCAAAGTCAGATATCTTGTGTAAAATTTAGAGCTGATGAGGTAGATTATATGTTTTAAGTGTTCATTTGGATTTTTAATTATTTTTGACATCTCTGAACAGTTTTGAAACACGACCATTAGCAGATTTATCGTCCACTGTTCTGTAGAATTCATGACGGTCCCATTTTTAACCTTTGACCTTCATCATCCATGAGGTCATATCTGCCAAGTTCTTTTGTCAACAAGATTGACACTCGCCATAAATCGCTTGTTGTTTAACATCGTCATAAACAAGTCGACATTGTAAGTTTTTGTAAGTCTCATACGAAAGTTATTTTTTATAGACAATTATGTTGTCGTTAATAGATTTGTTAATTATTTTAAATAAACGATTTTGAAAATAATAATTTTCACTTCCGTTTTTTCCCACACGACCTCGGAAGTGACGTAATTCACTGGTGTCAAAAAACAAAACTTGAAGGATTATTCATTTTCAACTTGTCTCCGTACACGTTATCTATAGAGCTCGCTTTGCGAGCTTGCACCTTTGGTGCAAGCATCGCTGCGCTCTCTATCATTATCAAGAGGAAGCACTTGCTGTAGCTTATCACGCTAATGGAAATAGCATCAGACCATTGTCGCCCCAATCCAGTTGCAGAAATCGCGGGTTTGAATTCCGCAGACAGACTCGATATGACTTTAGACATCTCAGTGCATTTTATTTAATTAAAATTGATGCAGTGCCAATTTGCCCATACTGGGGATAAGTTATCTGATAACGGACTGGTCGGGCAGCGAACCCTTCAACGTCTGTATCTTTGAGGTTAGCCCCAAAAAGTAAACCCGATGTACCAGTTAGCAAGAAGCAAAAAATATGCACCAGTCATGGTCACAGCAGTGTAGGCCAAGTTATTCTGTTGTCAACTAACTTTTTCTTAGATGATGGAGAATCTGAACCTGAAGCCTTTCTATGATGGAGAAACGGAACTTGCATTCTTTCAAATGTGGGAATTTGCTGTTTTCAGTTAGAGGCAGTCAATTTGAATCACTTGACACAGAAACATGTCTTTTGACTTACCTGCTGTGCTTTTAACTAAATTGTGTTTTTTTTCAGATTCAGTTTAAGATTTTTATCATTTTTCATTATTTGACACTTATATGAGACATTGCTCTCTGTAGGTTTTGAAAAATGGTATCCATCTGGCCAACAGTTTATAGTCATTTTGTACCATTACCGATTTATACTACCATCTTGTTTTACCATTTCATACCATAGGTCCATATATAATAATATTAAGAATATAAAAATATCACAAATGCCTACCTTTATAGCATGCCAGATTTCTCTGACTTGGCATTTGAAACTAAAACATGCCAGATATATAACACCCTGAAAAAGAAGAGACTGCTAATTAACAAGTGTTCTATTACTTTTAAAGTAAAATTTACCGTTCTTTAATCAAAATAACAATGCGGAAAAGAAGAAAGAAGATACTGTTTAATTTAAAATTAATAAGTACATGTATTTTATAACATTTTCAGTAAAAGTTTCATATTCTATAATCAAACTAACACCCCAAGACCCCCCCCCCCCCCCCAATAATATTACTTTTTTAAATTATATTTTTTTTTAATTTAATTAAAGACTTTAAAGTCATTGGTACAAAATGGTAGTATAATACATCGTACTATATGGTACGAAATGGTCATATAACATGGTACCAATTGGACCGATTTAGGTATGAAAGGGAAAAATTAGGTATGAAATGGTCTTGGTACAAAATGGTTATGGTCAATGACTAGCTACACTGGCCAACTGTTAAAAAAACTTAAGTAGCTGTTTTAAGATTTTTGTCACTTGGTACAATTCTTGGTAGCCAAACCTTATCATTGTCTTACTCATGTGCATAAAGGTAAAAGAAATTAAAAAAAAAATAAGTTGTAAAATGTCAGAAAACCTCAAATCAAAAAGTGTTTTTTTTTAATTTGTTGTAGAGATACCTTCTTTGTTTCAAGCACTTCACTGTTTTTTTTGAGGGCAAGAGTTATTGTAAGAATCAGTCTTAGACAAGATTTCCAGATTTCCCAATTTTTACAATGGCCAAGCAAATAAAAAAAATTATTTGCCATTATGACACACATTTGAAAATTTGTAGTTGCAAAATGAAAATTTTGGTTTCAAATTTCAAATATTTACTGGGTGTTTTGGAGCACTTTGAGACCACATGAATCCCGAGTTCTCACCTTTCATACAAGGTAGATTAAAATTGTCTGACAAGGTAGACATTTGAAACAAATAAACAGGGCTAACAATAACGATTGTCAATAGTCAATCTGTTTTTAGTTGCAAACAAGTGAAAGTTGGATTCTGCTTGTCTGATTGAATTTTGTAAATTTATTTCTGTTTTGTTAGTTTATATATCTCCATTAAATAAAGAGTTACTGGTTTTGATCTACATGTAATGCATGTTGACATCAGGCTTTGTCCAAATGTTAACATCATAATGATAAAGCATTTAAATTATATTACTGGGAAAACAGATGGTTCAGGTATCATGGATTTTACCAAAATGGGTTTATCAGACTGTTGACAATTTCCTTTTCTCAAATACGGCTTAATACTAGTAATCTGGAGACTGATGTTGGTCAATGTGATGTCAATCCATAAATAACCAAAAAAAAAAAAAAATTACATATAAAACATTGTGTAATACTGATCACCAAAATATTAACCCAGTTTAAGCATAATGTCAGAAATTTCATAATTACATCCATCATTATTGGTTACTTTTGCTAATAAAATTGTATTTGTGATTATAAAAATCACAATTTTACAGAATATGCAAATTAGACATGGAAATTTTGCCAAATTTTATGAAAATTTCCACTGATGAAATAAGTGGATTTGAACCAAATTTGGTGCCTATACAATCAACCTTTTAAAGCCAGATGAGGGATACAGGCCTGTTGGGCCTCTTTGTTTCAATTATTTTTGTGAAATTTTTGAATTTAAAGTTTATATTTAAAGAACTTTTGGTTTTGTGGTCTTAAGCTGATCTTGCTATAGCAAGCTTGAGATATGGCTTTGCTTAATGTGTGTGCATTTGTCCTTGTGCAATATCAGTTCTTTTTTGAGGTAAAATTGTAAACCAGTTTATGTATGGAAGGGCCTAAGTGGACTAGACTAAAGTTTGTACCAGGCCAATCCACCTTACATCCAAGATGTCTGCAATACTGTAAATATTAATAATACAAAAATAGCTGTAATGTGTATGCAATTTATTTAATAATTTTTGTTTAAATTTGAAATGTAGAAAGTAGATAGCTGGTAGAGGGGTTTCATAGAAAGTAATATTTTTTTTTTTTTTTTTTTTTTTTTTTTTTTTTTTAAATAGAAATTTTCATTGACAGTTTTTAATTTTTTTTATTTATTTATTATCATTATTTTTTTAATACAAATTATGTGTATGAAGTGTAATAAATATACATGTATTTAGTGAATTCTTCAATATCTCTCCCCTGAAACTACAAGGCTAATTAGAACCAACATTGGTGTAAGGTCTCTCAGTTGGCTTGATTTAAGTTTGTACCATGTGACCTCATCCAACTTGAGATGGCCATTGTTAACATAAAAAATAGCCATTGTAGATTTAATTAAAATCAAAATTTGTGTAAATTTGAAATATAGAAAGTAGATAGATGGCCATTTAACATATGTAAAGTTTTTTTTATAGCTGGAAATATTGATTTTTTTTTTGCAATAAGTATTTTAACAGTGTTTATTGTTCTTTTATCAAAAACATGCAGAAATTTAATGATAATCAAGAAGCTTAAACTTCTTTCTATATTATCGATGGCGACATTCTCCTGAATGATTTTAAATTACTTGATTCTGGTCATTAATAAAAAACAATATTTTTACTATCCATTGTATTACCAGGATGTAATTTTATATGTGGAACGAGTTGAGTTAAGTTGAATAATGGTGTTTAACGTCCCAGTCAAGAATTTTTGCCTGTGCATTGCACTGATGGCATTATACAGCAGGGCTCTTTATCATGCCACACCTACCATGACACAAGCCTCATTTATTTTAAGTTCCCATTCGAAAAACGTGACTTTCATTTCATAATGCTGAGTGCTTGGTGAAAGAACAAGTCACTACCCATTTTCAAGTCTTGGGTTAGACCCAGTTGTGGTTCGAATCCAGGACCTCCCACTCATGGAGCGAGCACTCTACCAACTGAGCTACCACAGTGGTCTATATGTGGCACGAGGAGCCAGAATAAAGCTAATGTTTAAAATTTAGATTATATTTGTGTACAGATAAAATAAAATCCCATCTTTTGTCATGGTATTTTATTCTGTTATTTTGCTCATTTGATTTTTAAACTTGTTGGTCTAAGAAGTAAAATTCAATCCTTAAAGCTGCATTAAGTTTTCCAAGAAAAAAATTAAAACAGTGTTTATCAAATTAATGATGTTCCAAATAAACAATGTTACATTTGGTTCAACGATAAAAGCTCAAATAAATACAGAAATAACAGTGAGATGTAGCATGTTGGATCTAATTTTAGAACATTGTTACGTCATAAAAAAACTGGATCATTTAAACACAACTTGAGAAACAGTGAAATATTATAAATTAAACACAGAACTTCATTAAATTTGTCATTTGTGACTTAGTAAGGGATAAATAACACCATTGTGAATACATCTGAATATTAATGACGGACAATTAATACAATTTGTCAGATTTCACCTTCAATTCTTTGGAAATTCCGTACATCTGTGCGCATGCTCAAAGTTCACAATAATCATTGTTAAACATTGACCAACTGGTTAGAGGATTCTGTTTATTTACAGCTAAAAGGAATGAAATTTTAAAAAATGAATCTCACAGACAGTGGTTAAAAGTTTTCTATTTTTAAAAAAATATATTTTTAGAAAATAAAAAAAAATTCAGAAAATTGAAAAACTTAATGCAGCTTTAATGTCATAACATTTTTAAAGTTTTTTCTTTCAAATTTTTCAGATGATATAATAAAAAAACGTTTGTTAATAGAGGGTGACACAGGGAATGATGATAAAAGAATTAATACTTTACTGAAGTCATTTATTCGATGGTGTGGTTCAAATGATGAAGAAGATAGGTAACTTTATAGCATCTATGTTTACAGTAACTAATGATGAGCATTAACTATTAGTAATATGCAGATGACAGGTCTGGCTTTACATTATCTGTATCAAGTCCCAGGATGTATTTATATGTCCAGATTTGCCTCCCTATTGGTTATTCATTTAAAAAAGTTTTATCCAGATATTTTCACTATTATGAATGACAGTGGTACTATTTATGACCAAATGAAATCTGGGTTAAAATACTTTTTCAGGTGAGCCAATGATAACCTTTGTGCAAACAAAGTAAGAAAATTTTATGATATTGTCATAACTAATCCCCATGCTTTATGTATTTTCCTAAAACTTCTGCTGAAACCATTATATTCAAATGTAACCATTCACAATGGTCTTTGTTGGAAATGAGATTCATTTAATTTTATAAATTTTGCATTTGAATGTGAATTTATTGGATTACCGGTATACAAATTTGTAGCTGATGGCAGTAGTCATAGCATTAAAGTCCTCAGATTGCAAAAATTCCTACTGTGGGCAAAAAATATTTTGTCTATCGGAGTACTTGGAAGAATTTGAATATAAGCAATCTTGATTTGCCTTACACTATAATTTACTTGAATATTTATGCAATTTCAGTGCTGTACACTACCAGCGAATGTTGGCATCACTGACACAATGTGAATATACTATTGAAAAATCTGTAAAAGTTCATCAAATGAACTTGAAAGAACAAGAAAATTATGACAAGCTGAGTAAACAAATAGGTAAGTGTTTTTGTTCTACATACTGAGGAAATATTGGGTTTATGTGAGACAAGTAGTCATTTTGCCCATAAAGTAAGTGCTCAAAGAAATTTGCTACATTTTATATATCTTACCATAGAGGTAGAAAGTCCTCAGGAATTAAAGAAAAAAAGCAACAGTCAAGGTCACAGTGACTTTTAGAAGTAAAACACTTGAACTTTTTTGGGGGGTTATGAAATAACCTGAAACATGAAAATTTATTTACAGCATCAGAGCTTGAAGCTCTTCCAAGTTTCAAGGTCATAGTGTAAAGCATCTTTTTTCTTAAACTGAAAGGATTAGAAACTTAATATTTAGCATCAGAAATGAAACTCTTCCTAGTAAACTGAAGTAGTAAAATCTGATTTGCCTATAGTATAATGACTAACTTGAATTTAACCTAATTATAGCAACTTTTATTAATCCACCAAATTTGCATATTCAAGTTCATGTATGATTTGGTATCAGACAAATCAAGAAAATTTAGTAGATGTGTAAAACTGTCTGATGCAATATACAGTGAAACAAAAACATAGCTATAGTGACCACCTCTATATTATATAAGGACTATCTATCTATTTTGACTTGTGTTTTAAAAACCCCCATAAAACAACTTTTATATAAAGACCACCTGGAGTATTTCTTAGTTATCATAGGAGTCTTCTGTTCTATAGTTCATATTGATGATGGAAGATAGTGCTGTCATCTGTACCACTTGAATACTAAATATCAATATGTTCTACATAGCAAAAGAAAACAAACAAAACAAACACAAATGAAAATTATAAAACAATGTGGATACATACTTGTATATATTGTATATCTTGTAACTAAATTATGTTAATCCAGTTGGTTTGTTCATAATCAAATAAAGCCTCTGGTGATTTCCAGTCTGTTGATAAATTTGGTTCACTAGAAAAAAGTCTTTATAAAACTTGTTCTTGGATATCTACTTTTACAGTAGAGGATTTTACAAGGAATAAACAGGTGCTTTTGTTAGAAAAAGTGTAAGCTTGTTACCAAACCTTTGCACCTCATGAGATTTATGTTAAAATTTAAGATCAATATGCCATTGTATAAACAAAAGGGAGTTTCATGAAAAACGTAATGTATAACGGTTATGTGGTACTTTTTACAGCAGAAAAAATAAAAGGGGCAACAGAGAAGATAGCAGAATGTAAAAATGAACTACAGCAAGCAAAGAGAATCAGGAAAAACAGACAAGGTTGTTTATCTTATTGTAATGTTAGTGCATACAAATCTGTCATAGAAACTACCTTTTATTTCATCTGTATAGTAGATAGTATGAGTGTAATTGTCAATGTCAGCATTTAAAGTATTTTGAAGGATTATTTGTACATGTGGCCCTTTTATAACTCTTGTTGAAAAGTTTACCAGTTAGAAACCATTTTTGGTCTTTAACTATATTACATAAACATTGTAGTGTATTAACAGACAGCTAATGAAACATTAGACCTAAATATAATATGGTTAGATATATAGAGCACCTGCTGATAAAAGATAAATTTCAGTGAGGTTAGCTTGTTTACAAGTCAAAAGAATAGTCCTTTACAAAATCATTTTTAGTTGTTACTTGTAAATGTTTTCTTAAAAGGCTTAAGGCTGATTTAAAAAAAAAAGACAGTTTGGATAACTTTCTTGTATGAGAGTATTACACCTATAAGTAATTAGTACATCACATGTTAATTTGTTGAATAATCATTGGAAAACTACATGTATACAATTTTATATAGAAAAACATAGCAACAGGACTATACTAGGTATAGTACCGCAACATCAAAGTATAGTCCCTCGTGTGACTCCCCATAAACCAAATCATATTACTCCCCTTTGTTCAGGTGGCATCTGTTTTGTTGTCCTCTGATATAAAATGGCTTCCGACAACTGGTTTACAAATATTAATTCAGAAGTTCTGAAGTTAATAGTTAATTTGAAAATTAATTCTTGCTCAGATTGGAAAAGAGAGAAAGACATGTGATGTACTAAATCTATTATGGACCTCTCCCACGGGAACCGTTCTCCTATAGTGTTGCCTATTGGCTCGGTCTTCATACCTCTCCAGACAACACTATAGGAAAACGGTTCCCGAGTTAGAGGTCCATAATAGATTATTAGAGTCTTTTGATCATAAAGATTATGTACAAACTGTAATTAATTATTACATTCTTGTATTACAATATTTTTTGTCAACAGAATATGATGCCCTTGCCAAAGTTATACAGCAACACCCAGATAGACAAGAAACAATGAGGTATTATTGAACTTCGAGAAAATTTATGACCAACATTACTTACCATATACATGTATTTAATTTCTAAATCAAAAATGCAAACACAAACAGCTGCTATTATTAGTATTTATTGATTAAGGTTTGGTCATAGTCGAGTTTTTGGCCTGGGGTGGTCTTCATTGAAGGTGCAAATTGCAGCAGTACTTAAAAATTAAATTTTTAGAAAGTTCTTTTAAAATGTTATGAATATTCAATTATATAACTCTGGGTTGTTAGTTTGCAGAGATAAATCTATTGAACTACAAGTCTGTTTAGGCCAGTCATCTAGGATAATCCAGTTTTCAAGGGTAAATCTTGGAAGTTAGAGTTGACACAATATCAGCATCTAACAGGAAAGTACAGACTCTAATACCATCGATGAGCTGTTGACTCCAACTTCCTGGATTGACCCATAAAACTGGATTATTTTACATAAGTCAGTCACTTGAGTATAATCCACCATCCTGGAACTGTCACAGTACTTATCTACTCGGTAGATTTTATAAAAACCAACCAAGATGTTCAAAATATTGCTGAATTAAATGTTTCAAATTTGTGGTTTCTTTTGGTTAAATTCCAGGTTTTCCTGGTTTGTTTTGCTATATCCAGTGAACTGAAATTCAATAAGTTGTTTTTGACTTTGAGATAGACAAATACTACTAGATACTACTGTGTAGTAAATTGTGTTCAAAGGAGATAACTATTTCACACTTAAACTGGACAGTAGAAAACAGCTGAAAAGTTACTGCACTACTCACTTATTCTTTTACTACAAATAATCTGAGAATAAATCTCTAGATAAGTTAAAGCTTTATTCAGGTAACTTTATGCTACTTTAAATAACTTATATTTAATTACATGATGTACTTTTCATACTCCTCAAAAAAGTCCTAAGGAGACACTTGTTGTCTTAATGACTACTGGTAAACATCAGTGTCTATAGTGTTCTCTGTAACACCAAACAAAAGAGTCAAAAGAAGGTATTCATGACTCCTTCAAAAGTGTACATAACGGCCCAGCTTATTATGACACTAAAAAGAAAACAGTTTAATACCACTGCTAATACAGAATTATAAAATATACTTTAACTTATTTTCAGACAACTCCAGGCTTTAGACAAAGAAGTGTCCTCTTTAGAAGAGTCAAAAGAAAGCCTAGAACAAAAGGTATAAGTTCATTCAATACATATTTGTATATAAGTATGAAACATGTTATTGAAGCATATAATTATGTCTGCATAGAATGGGAGGTTTGTGTTGTTGATAATTAAGAACATTGTCATGTCTTCTTATAACTGTAGACATAGACTTCGTTTTGTCATGAGTTTCATTGACTTAGTTTAAACAATATTTTATTGAACTGATAACATTACATTAAATTGACATTTACAATATTTAAATTCAATTGGGATTCTGAAACAAGAATTAATTCTTAAACTGATCAGTCTCCCGCGTTCTATTGAATTGATTTATCTATCAGATTAAATTGTTGGCTGAGTGGATTCTTGTTGGAAGATTCCAGTGTGAGAATGTTTTTCATTACACTTCTCCTAAAAATCTTTTTTTTTTTTTTTTTAAATTTATCCAGTTTCATCATTCCAGAACAACCGTCTCTTTAAATGAAGTGAAAGGATCTTGACTGTGGTGTTAAACATAATTTTCCACTTTACTTCGCTCTCTTCATTGGTGTTAAACATAATTTTCCACTTTACTTTGCTCTCTTCAGTGGTGTTTAACATAATTTTCCACTTTTCTTCGCTCTCTTCAGTGGTGTTAAACATAATTTTCCACTTTACTTTGCTCTCTTCAGTGGTATTAAACATAATTTTCCACTTTACTTTGCTCTCTTCAGTGGTGTTAAACATAATTTTCCACTTTACTTTGCTCTCTTCAGTGGTGTTAAACATAATTTTCCACTTTACTTTGCTCTCTTCAGTGGTGTTAAACATAATTTTCCACTTTACTTTGCTCTCTTCAGATTACCTTTGACTTTGATTTTATAAATACTGTAAATTTTGATTGCAATAATTGCAAGTTGTTTTATTATTTATAGTGGTGAAGGTTCCAACACTCTTTACTTATTTGACTTTCCTATCTTATCCAATGTCATCACGTCACCTTCTTGAATATATGTATGTTACTTTTCCTCTAGATTGTCTAAAAATAGTAAGATCAAAGAACATTTATATGTATGTTTAGATTGTCGTAACTTAATAATTACAAAATAATACCCATGATATTTTATAGCTGGACCTCAGAAGAAAACAGTTCCATGTGTTGATAGCAGCTATTCATGAACTAGAGAAAATTCTAGAAGGTTTGTTATCATAGAAACACAACATGGTAAATCCTGAATTTTGTGTTAGAAACACAACCAAAAATGGAGCATAAAGCTCTCTATATGCATGTAAAATTCCCTTATCAGTTATACAAAAAATTACATGTGTGTTACTGGTTAGATGATTCATTCCAATCAGACTGATGTTAGGTGCCACGTTAAAGAAAGATTTGATTTGTGATTTTAACACCTAGTAAATAGTTATGGTACGTAAAATAAACTGATAACAATGTTTTTTTTTTTTTTAAGGTATCTATGGCTATCATTTTAATTTGACTATAACTTGTTCTGTTGAAGCTTGATGACTCCTTGAGTTAGAGTTGATTCACCTCTCATAAATTCTATACTATATTTAACTATTTTTTTTATACTCAGCTTGTAGTCAAAACCATATCTAGGTGCACTATGTGTCCTTTAATTAAAGAAATTTTAAAACAATTGTCAGGATCATTTGTTTTCTCTTGTGAGTTCAGTTTCTTTTCTCTAGTTTTCATTTAAGAGAGACAGTCATTCAAATCTGCAAATCATTGTTATCCACAATTCAGATTTCCGGAAATTTAAGGTGTTATTTTGAAGATCAATTCAAGCTCATGACATCTGTATTTAGTTTAAATACAAACTTTTTTTATTGTAAAGATTTCGCCAAAATTTGCTAATTTTAAGTTAAGGAAAAACTTAGTTAAAGAGGGATTGTGAAACCAGTGCCTGTAGATTTTTGTAAAACAGTCAGCAGCTTTTTCATTTTACATGATATACTTCTCTAGCAACATGTTAATTGTCTTACTGATCTTTTATTACAGAGGATGACAGAGATAAAGATGACCTCATTGATGATGTCAGAATGGATTCTGTTACCATGGATACAAGCTGATAAAATAATATATAACAGTGTTATGTGACTATTTCTGTTAGAAGGATATGATCAGATGACTGTGTCTGGATAGAAGCATATGGTTTTATGGACACATATTTTTGTTTTTTGAATCACACTTTGGACCAGACCAGGCGGATAACATCATTATGATTGTGTCTTGTTTATTTCTAAAGTAACATAGACACTGTGTATGTCTCTTCATGCTACCACCTTAGTCTTTTATATTGAGGTACAAGAAAAAGATAGACATAGTTGGATTTAAAATCAAATGACATCTTTAAATGACTTGTATATAACAATATTATGAATGTTTAGTGGTATGTTTCATTTGTGACAAGTTAATACATGTACATTTAAACCATCGTGTTACGATGTAAACTCTCAGGCTGTAAAGGAGACTTCATAGATAGATCATGTGAACATTTATCCATCAATCAGATAACTGGTACTTAATTATGTTCTGAGTGTACAGTTACTATGATAAAATTGTTTTCGTGGTGACGAGATTGTGAGGAAAATACAATTTTAAATTATTGTTGGTAGTTGTCATATTTATATGTATACTGTATACTTTGAAAAAAAAGTAAAAAAAAAAAAATAAATAAATGATAAAGCACTGTTGTCACAATTATCTTTTTGAAAAAAGGACTTTGGTACCGACTATGCAAATGATTTATTTTAAGCCATTTCTTTTAAAATCTCTAAAACCATTGGTCGAATAGATCCTAATTTGGTAAGGAAGATTCTTGGTTGATGCAGATTAAAAAATTGTGCCAAACATGGCTGTCTTTAAATCAAAGATGGTTGCCATTACCATATAAATAAAATAGATAAATATTTAAAATTGTCAGCATGGCTGTTTGAAATTTAAGTGTCCAATGAGTAATACAGACCTTTTTGTGCCTCTTGTATTCCATTAGATCAGTTTAATTAAGAGCATGTAAAAGTGTTTTAGAAAAATGCACTACATGTAAGTCAAGATTATTAAACTGATATTAAAGCAGTCAATTATTGGATTGAGGGAACAAGAATACATGGAGTCTAAAACCACTGACATTTGGCAAGCTTACAAACTTTCTCTCACTTGGATCTCTGCCCTAAGCTTGGCAAGGAGAGCTGATGTGTTCAATAATTGTGCACTTTAGACCATTTTGCCACCAAGACCCCACTCCAATGAGCATGAAGGATGCATTGATAGAATATAAACAAAAAGAAAGATCTTAAAACAGCCTACAAGACTGATTAAAACAGTGTATCTGTCTTGTGCAGATATTTGTTCTACTACACCAAAGACTGATGCAAGAAATAATTTTTTATATAAAAAGTGTTAGGTTCCACCATGATAAAAAGTGAAACAAGATTAGCATGTTGGCTACGGATATTGAACAAACTTGATGATCCACTTCAACTGATCAAATATACTCTAAGAATAAGTGAAAATCATTATGTTTTCAGCAAGATGCATGTTATGTTATTAAACGACATTGTGCACTGTAATATTTGAAAACAAAATTTTCAAGCCAATGCTTCCATAGAATATCTTGTCATGCATACTTAAAATATAATTTGAAGAAAAGGAAAATCTTTTCTTTTTTTTTTTTTTTTTTTTTTTTTTTTCTTTTTTTTTTTTTTTTTTTTTTTTTTGATGATTCACCTTACTTGATGAAGTTTAAACCAAGAAAAATAAAAATCATCAGAATTTTTACACCTAGCTGCATATTATGGTATCAAGATTTGATTATTTTCAATTTTAAAAATAGTAATAATAATTAATTTATTAAGGAATTATCACATGTTTATCAAAACAGAATCAATCATGTTTTCAAGAAAACAGCAGTAAGCTATAATGTGCATTAATTTTATGATTTGCGAAAAAATAAAATAAATAAAAAAGAAAGAAAAAATATTACATGTAAAAAATAAAAGTTGTTTTAATCAAAGGGAAATAACCACGAAATATGACTCGTGGGTAGCTGCTAATACTACAGGTCACGTGTTTCGTAAACCGAAAGTTCACTGACGATGGTCACAAGTTGAGAATTAGTTCCTGTCTGCCACAATTGTAAGAGATGTCTTGACAACATGACAACACTGTCTGCAGAATTAAGTAGATTCAGCAGCTGTTCGAAACGATTACAACTCATCCTAGACGAAACAAAACGAATATTTAATGACATCAATGAATCCGGAAAATCAGAAGACGGTAAACGATATTTAATTTGCATTTTCTGTATTTTATGTTACAATTATCCGACAATCTTTGGGGAGGGGAGGAAGGGGAAGGAGCGTAAAAGAACAAACTAAGGCGCAGAAAAAACTTCAGGTTACAACCTGATTAACTTGAATGTCCCACAGTAATTAACCAGAGCTCTACATTCTTTGTGTTACTTAACAAAAAAATCTTACATGAATTCCTTTTGATAGAGTTTAACTGATATACCAGTCAGTTACTTCCAAGTCCAAGAGACTACTGCGGTAACTCGGTTGGTACAGTGTTCGCTCCATAACCCCGACCTTCCTGACCCAAGACTTGAAAGTGATAGTGACAGTTCTTTCACCAAGCACTCAGCATTACGAAATGAATGTCACAGTTCTTTCAGATGGGAGCTTAAAATAAACAAGGTCCCATGTCAGGGTATTCATGGTACGATAAAGAACCCTGTGGTATAATGCCATCAGCACAATACACAGTCACAATTTCTGCACTTTCGCATATTGCTGGCTACGTCTGGATATAAGTGAAATATTCTTGACTGGGGCGTTAAATACCATTACTAACCTTAACTCCAAGTCTAGGAGCCACCAAACTACTGTTATTTATATGATAAACAAAAACTGCAAGGGTTGGACTTAGCTTGATCTTGTACTATACTTATAGTACTATAGGATCTACCTAGCTCCTTGAAGTAACCTGACTACTACAAAACAAAGCTGGCCTTTTACATGTGCAGTATCAATAACAATCAAACTAGCTAATACCTGGTTTATCTTTTTAGATCCTTTTTTTGTTTTGATTGCCATTAGTTAATTATAAACAGTATGTAAAATCTTCTGGTATGATGTTGATCATCATTCAGCTTGTCTGTCATTTACATGTATTAATAAGGAAATGAATAAATTGCTTACATTTTGAAGTGATATAGATTTAAAAAACATTTTGTCACAATTCCTTTCAGGTAAAATTACAATTAATGGTAGAGTATATTTGTGTTTTATAGTTAATTGTTATGAAATTGTTTTACCTGTAGTTATGCCAATAGCACAGCAGCAGCACATTTAGGAAGTGTAGGGACCATGATGGTTTTTTTTTTTTTTTTTTTTTTTTTTTTTTTTTTTTTGATAAAACACCTTGAAAAAAACTGTGACATTAATTTTCTGCCGAACAATTTAGTTTAAAAAAATCTAAATAGTGAACAGGCATTATTAATTTGAGATTTTGTTAAAGATAAATACAGTACTAGTGCTCTATCTTTGGAAGATTTTTTCCATATAAGATCATATATACAAATGTATATGGTAACCCTGTATTTTCTACAGTACAGGCATGTATCTCATATAAATAGTTTGAAATTAAGTTGGCATGGTAATGGTAAAGCATGTATTCAAAAAGCCCCTGTGAATGCGTTAAATATTTTTATGGGTTTGCATGAAGGTGTCCCATTTAATATACATGTACATGTAATCTGATTAAGTGATTTTAGAGGGATGTCTACAACCAAAATAAATAAGTTAACAAAGAGAGGTATCATTTTACTTGAAAATGAAAGTAGACTTTGGAAAAACCTAAATTGGAAACCCTGTATATTGATATAACGAACACAAATCACAACATTTCTTATTTCTGTGATTAAGTTCTAAAAACACTCGAAGAAATTTTGTACCAATTTTTTTTATTTCATTTCTCATACATGTAATATAATTTCTTGCATTTGTTTTAAAATGCCCTTTATAAACCTGTGCCAAAAGCTGAACAACTCAGGTGTAAGAAACAAGAATTTATTTTAAATTTAAAGTTTTCAATTAGTTGGTTTCAGTTGTAAAAAGAAAATACTTGTTACATGTAATAATCCACATTTTTTCATTGTTATTTTTATTAAAACATCAAACCAGAAAATTAATTGTTGATTTTTAGCATGTGTTTCTTATGCCTGCACTTTTTGAAGTTGTTTTGGTTTATTATTTATTGAATAATAAAAAGTTGGAACTAACAAATTTATTATAATAATTTTTATTGCAAGAAAGCAGTATGTCACTTGCAGCAACTAATTTTACAGTTTATGTTACCTTTCATTTAGTTTGAATTGCTGTACTAAATACTGTACTTTGATTAAAATGAAATGAACTTTAAGAATTTACTTCAATATTGAAGTCTATAGTAAGTTACTTTTTATTGGGGTTGTAAGTGACTTAGTGGATTTAGACTCAAACTTATGAATCGCAGTGCCTCTCACTAAATGTAAAAATCTTGACTGAGATGTAGAAAACTGTCCATCCATTCATCTATCCATCCATTAAATAGTAAATACCTGGCCCCGGTTTCACAATCATTCACTCAACTCAAATTCGGGAATATTTCAATGTCAATTCTAAGACATTACACAGTTAAAATTGAATATCTAATGTAATATTTTAATTGTTTGGTGTAGGTTTGTTCAACAAAACAAAACATTGTCTCATAACTTAAATTTATAAAAAATATTGATGAGGGAAAATTGGGAATATTTGAGTTGAGTGTACACTCAGCTGAGTGAATGATTGTGAAACTGGGGCCTGGGCATTTTACAATTACACATACATAGATTATAAAAGCTGGTTCGTAGCATGGAAATGACACAACTTTCACTAAACAGTGTAGCCTTTCAAAAAAAAAAAAAAAAAAAAAAAATGAAAGCAACTTTGCATTAAATGCAGGAAAACACTGTCATATATGTTTTTGCCTTTAACACATGAAAACACAAGCATTAAAATTTTAATTACTAGTACATTAAATTTAACCACAATATATCAAGCATACATTATCAGGCAGCTCTATGACCTTGGAATTAAAACTATGTACTTTATAAGTTTGGCTGGTTGGTCACATCATTGTATAGATTTATCCTGCAACATTTTGTAGGATTTTTTTTTTTTTTGATAAAATCAAATTTGATTAATCTCCAAAGTGTTTTTGTATGTTAAAAGTATTGATATCACAAGTCTGTTTTGAAGTTTGATTTGTTTCTGATTACAGCTTTGAATGTGCCAATACCTAGTTATGCATATCTACATCACAAACTTTTTAAAAGTCACAAGTACATGTATATGACATTTGTTAATTTTTACTGCACAGAGTCAGAGTTTTTATTTAAAAAAAAAAAAAAAACATGACAAAGATTTTCTCATTTCATCATATTTACCAGTAGGTGTTATGAAACTTCTTAGCAGAGGGTGGGTATTTTGATGAATCATCTATATATACATGTCCTGTGATTATAAAAATATTTTCATTATGTATTCAAATAACAATTTATAGTATAAATATAAGATAGATATGAAATTTTTAAATATTAAAATGCCCAGCTGGTGAAATTGTTTATAACCAAGTATATGGAATGCATAAAAACATGTGGTTTTTGAAATTGTTTACTCCTCGAAGAGTCATATGATAATTTTATTTATCCACTACAGTTGGTTTTAATATGATATTGTAATGGTATGTTCCTGTGTATGTAAATAGCTTTATGATGAGTACCAAAAATAGACAGAGTTGTATCTCCACTGTTCGGTTGTTTGACTTCTGCAAATAAATAAGATAATGAATAAATAAACAAATAAATAGATAGATTGATAAATAAATAGGTAAACAAACCCAATAAATAATTTAAAAGAGAAATCAGACAGGTGAAAGTGCAAAATGACTAGCTGCATAAAAATATATTGGAATTAGATCAGATTTAAAAAAAAATGTACCTGTATTTTAATAGTTATATGTAGAATGTCAACAGATATTAAGTATACAAAGGTTTGAACTAATTATCCACCCACTATGCTACAAAAATCAGAATTTTGATTTCTTATGTCAGCAAAAACAATTTGAATTGAAATTTAAATCAGTGGTTTTGTTTGCCTAAAATTACTACCGAATAAAGGTAGTTTCCCCTTGAGAAATAAGACTAAAATTTCCCAATTTGACAACTAAAATTCCCCAAAAGACAACAGTGACACACAATCAAATAGTTTAAGTTAAATCCAGTTGTTCAAAACTGTTCTGACAGACAAAAAATGTTAGATATTGTCACAATACAAGATCTTTGCAATGAATTTCAAAATTCTGAGCGTAATATGCGACATAAAAAGGGTTCAAATTTTCCCAGTCTTAAAGGTGGAAGGTAGTTTTTAAAAACCATAGCAAAATAACTGTTAAATCTAAATTCCAATCTTTTTATTGAAAAAAATGAAGTCCTGGCCCTTACAGTTATTTCTTAACTAAGATTTTCCTTAAATTTAGCAAACTTTTGCAATCTCTTTTTTAAATATAAATAAACACATGTGATAAAATTAAATACAGATGTTATACATGTAAGCTTGAAGTTATCATCAAAATGACACCTTAAATTCTTGATTGTCTGAATAATTATTATTAACCAAATTATTCAGATTTAAAATTTGACAGATTTAAATTAGGGAAAATCTTAGTTGAGGAATGATGGTGAAACCAGGGCCTGATCATATAGTTTGTTTCATTTAGACAATTATATATCGTTATTTTCATCATGATATCAAAAGAAAATGTTACTTACACACCAGTGTAGCACCTTTCAAAGTGATTACATTTCTCACCAAGGTTGCTCCTTTAGAGTGACAACATTATCTGTAATGTTACAGTGGAACCTCTGAAAATCAAATCCAAAGAAAACATCAAAAATCTGTATAAACTGAACTATTTGCAAACAAATGTCATATCGAAGCCTTTTTTCTGATCTAGAAGGATTTTGGTTTGGATAGGTTCAACTGTATAAAATTTTACATGGTTTTTTTTATTTATCGAAAAATAACTTCAACATCGTAACAAATTAATTTAGTGTATTATCATGGTATGCAATTGTCTTATTTGTACTTGTAAAAAAATACAAAATGGTTCATTTAACTAATTTTAGGACAATTCTTCAGTGTTGAGCTGCTTAAAGAAGAGGAACAAGAAATATTGTCCACGGCCCAAAAACCTCTCGGGATAATCGTACTTGGTCAAAATGCCTACTGCAAATCTAAAATTGTCAACAGTATCTTTAATAGAACTATATTTCCTTCTTTTGATGAAACAGATAATGACAAGAACTTTCGACAAGTAAGATTTAAATTTGGCGATAACTTGTCAATAAGTCTTGCCTTGCCAGATGATTATGATCTAGTTAACAATTTAGAAGCTTACAAAGGACCATGGAATACTATTCCTCGTAAGGATATAGAAATAGAATATGAAGATGAAAGTGATAGTGCATCAGATTCTGCCATCTTGGAAGTGTCGTTCAATCATGTTTTACTTAGACAAGGAACAAGGGTGATAGTAGCACCCTCTGTGAAAGAGGGTGATACAGAGGAGATATATCTAAAATGTTTTGACAGTGTTTCTCCCATATTGATATATGGGTACCAGACCGAGAGTCTTACTCAGAAGGTAAGTTGGATATTTTTATGCATTAATACCTGTCTACCATGTCTTATCTTTGAACAAATATTTAAGTATCTATATTTGTTTATTTTAGTACAGTTTTTATTGTTTTGTTGAAAAAGTTTTGAATTCTGTAGGTACAGAATCTTTTGTAACTTGCATTAAAGAGGGCTTATACCAAAACATTGTTATAAGTAGACTATTTGCCATTACGAGTTGTATTATTCAGTTTGATTGGTCCTCTGTCTTAATCCCAAAAGTTTGACCTCTATTTGACAGTCATTTGTGAAGGATGTAGTTTTTGTCTAGTCTGCTAATTTGCAAATCTAATATTAAATGGTCCAAGTACCAGAATGGATCCAAAACATTAGAAAATTGGGACCAAATGAAGTGGCCTAATGGTGATTTACACTCAATTTAAGATTCACTTATATTGATGAAAACAGTTGTAGGATAGTGGGGGTAAAATAGCTTTCTTCAGCTAGCCACTAACAAACTGTCTCACATTAAGATCTCCCATGAGTTGGATTTGATTTTAGGTAGTGTAAGGCACCATGATTCATAAGCAGGTTATAAGGGCAGAAATCCTGTAATATTTATGTGCATCATTGCAAAGTATTACCGGGGTAATACAACACACCTTTACTTTACACTTTGTATTCAAAGACTACAGACTAAAAAAAATACCAGTTTTCTTGACTAATTTCTGTATGTATATTCATTAAAGTACTTGTTACTGATTTAGCTGTATTTGTTGTAGGATCTCCTAGATTTGGAAGTATTATACAGTGCTAGTCATTATCAACCAGTGTGTTTTGTAAAAGTACCACTACCAGGGCAGCTTAAAAAGGACACAAATATTCAAAATGGAGCCCCATCATATTTACATAAACACAAGTATGATTCACCTGTGAATTCTAACTTATTAGACAATGCAACTCAAACTGTAGCTGATCATGATACTCAAGCAACTCACATGACACATACTTCTAGAAGCTACGAAGAACCAGAGTACTGTGTTACGCCCCCTTGTGGATATGGGAGTACTGTTACAGTCAAACGAACAAATGTTATTGTGTCTTCATCCAGTGTCTTTCATCAGTTATGTGAATTGGGGTACCTGTCGGAGACAGCTGATGGGAGAAGTTTAAGTCGCTCTCTAGCGTCAAACTATTATGAAGTAGACAGTGAAATAGTTGAAGATTTTGGTCAGTTTCCGTCGAGATTTATGAATTTCGCACAACAAGTTATACAGATGTACTTAGTAAATTCATCATCAGTGTTAAATAATTCTCATGCTAGGTGTTTAAACATGTTCATTTTATCTGCTTTTGATATGGCTCGGGAAATGTTGATCACACCAAAAAAATTAGAATTTGCCAGAGAGAAAGAGGAGGAATTATACAAATCTCTGATGAAGATTTCAGTAGAGAAAGGAGATGAGATTAAAGCTATGATCTCTGAAACCATTCAAGGAATGCAGGAGAAATTAATACACAAAGCTGTGGAATATGAATTTTTAGGTAAGTTGGAATTTTTTAAATTTTATGATTTTATTTGTGTGTGTGTGTGTGTGTGTGTGTGTGTGTGTGTGCGTGTGTGTGTGTGTGTGAAAGCTGTTTATAAAAGTTACCAAAGATAAACTTCAAGTTGTTCTGATTGGCATTTGTCCTTTATATAAATGGTTAAAGCTGCATTAAGTTTCCAAAGAAAAAATTAAAACGGTGCTTATCTAATTAATGATGTTCATAATGAACATTGTTACCTTGGTTCAACAATAAAAGCTCGAATAAATACAGAAACAACAATAATTTCCCTGCGAGATGTAGCATGTGGGATCTAATATATTAGAACATGGTTACGTTATGAAAAAACCGGGTCATTTAAACACAACTTTCAAAACAGTGAAATACAATAAATTAAACACAGAACTTTGTTGAATTTGTCATTTGTGACTTAGTAAAGGATACATAACACCATTTCAAATACATCTGGATATTAATGATGGACAATTAATACAATTTGTCATGTTTCACCTTAGATTCATACATCCGTGCACATTCTCCAAGCTCATAATAATCATCGGTAAACATTGACCAACCGGTTAGAGAATTCTGAAAGCTAAAAGGAATGAAATTTTAGAAAATGAATCTCACGGATCGTGATTAGAAGTGATAAAAAAAAATTCAGAAAATTGAAAAACTTAATGCAGCTTTAAAAACTAATGCTAAAATGTATTCACAATTTCCTGGCTCTTACAATTAGGTGACTTGGTTTTATTTGTGTTAAGCTTATTTTTATATCTAGCATTGGTACAATTAAAGTTCAATAATAAGTTTTCCATCAAATTTTGCACCTAATCCAACAATCATCCATCATATTTTGCATTTCTTTTCCATTAATCTATCCATCTGAATTAAATTTAGTTTGTTTCACTTACCTACCACATCTTGAAGTCTTCATTACCGTATTTAAATACCTCATTGGTAGAGCGTCTGCCTTAGGAGAGGGACATAAGAGGTTAGAAACCCAGGCTGAGTCATACATGACATTTAAAAATTTGGGATGCTGCTTACTTGCCCGACACTGGACATTAAGGGGACAGAGTGCGGTGCCAGGATAGTGTGACTGGGGGAGGGGTATGTTTGTCTGCGGTATACTGACTTAGTCCCGAGATTAATCCTTAGAGATAAATAACCTTGCTCTCATTGCAAATAGCTTAAAAATTGCTGATGCAATGTTAAACAACATTATAACCAACCAACCCACCAACCAACCAACCATATTCGTAAGAACGCTTTTTAAATCAAACATTTTACTCCACAAAAACAGATGATATAAATTGTTTA
Organism: Tegillarca granosa; assembly: GCA_029721355.1. NCBI lineage: Eukaryota > Metazoa > Mollusca > Bivalvia > Arcoida > Arcidae > Tegillarca > Tegillarca granosa. The sequence goes on along the minus strand of CM056599.1, from coordinate 42,784,452 downwards.
TCTATTCACTCTCTACCCATTAAACCTCAGCTATATATTTTTTGCATACCAGTATATGGTGTAACTCTAAGCATATTGCTAACTTTGCTGCCAATTCATTGATACAACTATTATTTATCAATTTTGAACTTTAAGTCATTTATAACAGTTTTTTTGCCAGAATTTGTTGATTATTCAGCTTTCGAATATTTTACTTGAACATTTCCTTATATGTTGAACATGGATGTAAATAAATGGAAAGATTAATGAGGTGGCAATTTTCTTCGAAATAATGCATAGCTTCCATAATTATTGGCTGATTCAAATTTATAGAAGTTTCATATTTTTTTCCTCTTAATAACATTCTCTTGTATGACTGAAATGACAGCAAGTAATTTTACATGTCTAACTTGTTTTGTTTAAAAAGGGATATAAATATTCTATTGCCATTGTAATAAATTAGTTGGAAACAAAAAGTGTCCAACAAAACTAACAGGAAAGCCTGAAAATTTGTTTTAAATAATGGCACAATATTTTTTTTTTAACTTTGAAGCTATATTGGCATCAGATCATGGGCAATTACTTTTTCTAGTCATCTGCTTTACTTTGCTATATTTTGTAAATACAGGGCTTCTTTCCTAAGAATAGTCACTTAAATGTGAAATTGTGTTTGCATAAAAAAAGCAAGATTGCAGAAAATATTTTTGATGCCAATCTTTGATTTAGTGTAATAAGACTTGTTTAATACAGACAGTGAATATATTTTTAGGTGTGGAATTTACAGAAAATGGTGAGATTTTAACTACGAAAGGTCTGAAGATTTGTACTTACCAGATACAAGAACTTGTTTTAGGTGCTCTGAACCAGGCTATAGCTGGGAACCTGGTCAAATCTGTGGACGTACTCAGAGATTCTTACACAGGTGATTTACTATAAATCATAGATAATCGTGGGGGATTAAATTTCGTTATTTTTGTGGGTTACTGAAAACCACAAAATTTAATGTTATCGAAAATCTTAAATATATACCATTGTCCTCAATGGGATTTATTTTCACAAAACTCAATTCCACAAAAATTTCTACCAACAGAATTTTTAAAAAGCCAAAACCACGAAATTTCAACCCAACAAATATTAATGATTCTACAATAATCTTTTTATATGTAAAGTTACAGTGTTTATACCACAGATTGCTTGATCAGGCAGGGAGATTGCTTATACCACAGATTGTTTGATCAGGCAGGGAGATTGCTTATACCACAGATTGCTTGATCAGGCAGGGAGATTGCTTATACCACAGATTGTTTGATCAGGCAAGGAGATTGGCTTAGAAGTGACTGGAAGTTTAGAGCAACAACTTTAAAATGAAAATTTTTTATAAAAATAATTTAGAGAACACCTCCAATGAAACTAATACTGTTAAAAACACGTTATTTCTTATAATTTAATTTTAAACACTTAAACTAAAATTTAAAACAATGTTTTGTTCCATTTTTTTTATTTTTATAATTTTTATAATTGAAGTAAAATATCCTCCAAGTTGGAACTATCATCAACAAACAATTTCAGCCAATGAAATGGAAAGATTCATATGTCATGTCATTCACGCATGCTGTGGTTGTGTAGTTTATTGGAGTATAACATGAAAAATTATTGCTTGAGTTTATTATTTTGTATTGCAGTATGATATAACTGAATTAAGAAATTAAATTATTATCATTAAAAAAAAATTTGATTGTGATCCTGACTCATCTGTATAGGTGCTATAACCGACTGATCATTACTCAGATAGATGTAGCCATTTAATGTATAACTGTTATCAACCTTCCTTTTTGTTTATATATATATGTACTGACATTATTTGATTAAGTGAGATAAAAGACAGATATGATTTACAATAAAAGGTGATTACCATAGTAAAGGTGACAGAAATAATCATATGTTATTGCATTATTATAGAAACATGTGGTAATATTTTAATGTGGGTTATGAGTTTGAACCCAAGCTTTCTCCCTGGTCATTATTTTAGCTTTTATAATCATTCAGTTCATCTGGCTGTCAAATGACACATTTGGTCAAAAATTTTGAAAGTCAGTCTGGCAATGGACTGTATACCATAGGCAGATTCTTGACTTATCTGTCATTTCACTAAGCCAGCACCTATCATTGTATCTCTAAGGTTGTTGCTACTTGCTTTGGTCAGGCACTACAGTTTACGACTAAATGTATAGGGTGAAACCTACCTAAACTGACATCTCCTGGCTGGAAGGTTTCAAAACCCAAGTTGCTTCACTTTTGAGGAAAAAATTTGAACCCTCTATACAGATTATGATATACAAAATTAGCTGATAAATTGCTAATTTGACATAAAAATATATAACCAACCAATGAATAACTAAAATATCAATGGATATCAGCCAGAATATACAAAAACAGGAAGTTAAAACATAGACACCTGTGTATATCGGCTCCAACACGATATACCAAACTATTGCCCAGAAATATAAGCACCAATACAGCAATATTAAACCTTTGTATCAGCTTCAATACAGGTTTATTATTAAACTGGACATTTTTACCTAGACACCTGCATATTACAACAAAAACAGCCATAGAAACTTCACAAACCCAACACACCTCTATTAACTGGACAAAATATTCTGTTTGTGAAGATGTTTAATGTAAATATGACTTGAAAAATAGTTATCAAGTGAAACAGGAAAAGAGTTATTGATTTTAGTAGCTATTTATTGAGTCATACTCAATCTTAAAGCTATCATTTCACTTATATGACATTTGTTTTTATTATTTTAAGTAATTATGACTTACATTTGTTTATTTTTCATCACATGAAAAAATTCATTTCAAAGGATTTTTTTCTGATCACATGCCATTTTACAGCTGAAGGCTAAATATGCCTTTCATCTCTCTAAAAATCAAATAATAAATGAGATTCAAAAATTAAAATACCAAAAGTGAGGGAAATGAAAGTGGCATGGGGCTTTTAGTTTTGAACTTTTCTTGAAATAAAATTCAACATGGGGTCAAGGCAGTTACTCTTAATAGCTTAAACCTGTACATGGTCATTTTGTTTTGGGGCTAAGTAGCTTGGTGGACTTATGGATCATAGTGCCTGTCACAGCCAAAGTTCAATCCCACTGTAACAGATTTAACAGATTTTAACATGGGAAAGTTTTTCAGTTTCAGTTTTCTTACAAAGGTTGTAGTGTTATAAAATTGACTGTCTCAATTTAAGTAGAATAAGCATGGACACAAAATACCATTTCAGCCAACCAACCAACCCACCAAACAATCAGTCAATCAATCAACCAACCCATTCACTGACCCCAACTTAGCCCAACCATCATTGTGTTAAAAGAAAATTTCTGGCTACATGCGTATGATCTTACAAGGTCATTAGAAGGTTATTATGATAGATTACAATAATTATCAAACATAGAATACAATAGGTCACAAAGTTTATTTATTTGGTTGTTTGTTTACATTTGATATGTTGTCATCTATAACATCAGATAAAGTCTTGATTTTCTTTGTTAGATTTTGAAGAACTACATCACAATGATAGAAGATTTTTCTTGAAATAAAATTTAGAAAATCAAAAAATTGAATAAAGTTGATATTTTGAAGCAAATGCAATTTTTTTATTGAAACTGACAGATCATTTCGGATGACTATTCCTCTGCAATTATCCTGATAAAAAAAATTCATTATACATGATATTAGAGTAGTAGTTAAGAATTACATTTCTGTCATTATATAAATGTAAGAATCTTGACTGGGTTAATAAACACAATGACTTGTCAATGTTCCGTAGTGACATAAGTGTCTAAATGGTCTAAAATATAGACCTACAAATCACCTCCTTTCATCTTGTAGGTAATATCTTAGCAGAGTTACATTGATTTGAGTAATGGTTTTATGCCCCCGTCAAGAGTTTTTCAATTTTATTGACACTATTTTATTGATCAGTCTGAGTCGATCTTAGTGTCGGAAATTTTCTCACCAAAGGATCGTGGTTTTTTCCATGTATGTTTGTTTTCATCTACCATCCCAGAACTAAGTGCATCAACATAAGTGGCAAATCTTGAGTTGGACATAAAAAAAAACATGAATGAACTCTACTTCACTACAGTTATCTAATATTGTGCCTGCACTTTACACGTCTACTAAGATATAGAACCTCTTATTTTAGATTAGTTTGTTAGTTTGCTTGACAAAGATCAGTAGTTTTCTTCAGGCACTCTGGATTTCTCCTCCATTCAAGAACTGACCTCATTGATATTAAGACAAAGAATCTTGATTGGGATATAAAACACTATTACTAAACTCCACCTATTTTAGTCTAAACAGTATGACCACAATTATGATATTCCATTCTAAAGAAGATGAGAGATAAACAAGCTATTTATATACCAGTATATGTTGTATATGTATATACATGTATAACAAAGTTGTACAAGGAAATTTATGTTACATGTACAATGATATTGGTTATTTTTTACTTTATTACATACATACACCATTTATCTACCATTGGAACTGGGTCATACTTTTTATATCTGTATGTTATTTAAATGATCAGGTCATTAAAGACAAAAATGTTTTTTATGATCACCAATCAAAGTTACTTGTAAAATGTGGGTTATACATAAACTTTCTGCAAATAAGGAGACTTTTATAATGTTTATAAAGATGTTGTCTTTATATACAAGTTTATTTGATACAAATCCCATTGTAGTGTATTTTAAGTATGTCTAAATCCTTAGAGCTGAGTTTGGTGTCTGTGGCATATTGCTGCTGGAAGATCCAGACTTTCTCTTAACTCCCTTCAAAGCCTATGTTAGTTTGATCCCAAACATTTATGTCAGCAGCTATTCATCTTTCACCTTGATAGAATAGACAGATTTGAAACGAAATGTCTTGTTGAAGGCCTACATGATGAAGCTTGAACCCACAAACCCTGCATCAGAAATTGAAAACCACTAAGCTGCATATTGATCATCAGATATTTGTCAATCAGTCATCTTTCTGACATTTCATTTTTTTACAGGTACTCTCAGCAGGTGCTTGGAAAGTTTGGAGAGGTTAGATAAAGAACAAAATCCTGAAGGAAATACAACAAGTAAAGCTTTAAAACAGGTACAGATGTAACAGTACACTTTTGTCTTTTCAATTCTGTCCAAATGAGAAACCATCTTGTAATAGACTACTCTTAATATACCTTTCACTTAAACAAATACTCTGTGTACTTGTCATGATAAAAAAAAAAAGTTGCCTTTGTATGGAGAAAAGAGATATTGGATGCAGTTTTATTTGTTTTGTCACATATGCTCTAAAAGCCATAATAAACAGTTGATACACATATTGAAAAAGTTCATCTGTTCATAGAAGTGATTGATAGATGAATACTTTCATTTAGCATATTTCTGGCCCCTTCTATTGTCTTCATTTAAAGATTCAAACTACATGTTTTATGGTAAATAGATTGATATTTTCCATCATATATTGAGATGAAATTTTTAGGTTAAAAAATGTTTGTGCATATTTCAAACTTTTTGACATACATGTAGTTCTTCTGAACAAAAATTGTGAGAAGAATAGAAATGAATTGAATAAAAAATAACTTTTTAATATTGTTATTTGATTCATTTTAGATTATAAATGCTGCATACCAAGTAGAGATACATTTACAGTCAAGTTACTCTTTTATTAGAGTATTACTGGAACGGATGAAACAGGTGTGTTAATTATAAATATACTTTTGTAAATGAAACTGCTTGGGTTTTGAATTGTGACTTTCAATTGCTTTCTTATTTGAAAATGTTTTTAAAAAAGTTTAATATTACAGTTCTTTTGTAATAACATGTCCCTGTAAAAATTGTTAATACTTTTCACACATACTATGACCTAAAAACAGTAACTTGTAACTTAAATGGCTGTTGCCCTTCAGTATGAAGGTCCTTGGTCAATGTATGCAAATTGTATCTGACATAAGCTTATGAATTCAAGTTGGTGGTTATGAAAAAATAGTGAAATGGCCAAAATAGATCCATTTGATTTAGTTTGTATTTTAAACTTAGATAATGTGTAGTGATCCATTTAAAGTTTAATTCACATTATGATAGTGGGAGGGTTTTTGTGTTACACAATTTATAAGATATTTTATGTATCTTTACAGTTAGTTAAATCACTGCCATGGAGTACACAGCCAATAATTGACAATGAATGGAAAGCTAAAGCAGCAGTTGAGATGCTAAATAGTCTAAGTGAGGCTAGGTAATTATTTACTACCTCTATATATTTTGTTTTGTCAATGATCATAACAAAATAACCCAGTGATATTATGGATTTGTTCACGGTTCTGTATTTTCTCCTGCCTCTGATCTTTATTAGATTGTTTGTTGTAATTGTAATGCCATTAAGTGGTTTTCAATGTTAATCTGTTAAAGCTGTAATAAGTTTTTCAATTTTCTGAATTCTTTTGATTTTCTAGGAAAACTTAATGCAGCTTTAATAGTTTTTATCATTGTTCTTCACTAGCATAATCTTTGAAAAGACCCTTTATTTTACAAACATATCAGCTAGTGTCTCTAACGTATTTTGCAAGGCTGTAACCAAATGTTTAACACACATTTACACCTGTATAAAATGCTACCTGTCAATGAAGTCCATAAAGTAAAATTTGCTATAGTAGAGTCAAGTCTATAAAAAGGTCATTAACCATCAAGATTAATATTTTAAAATACCTTTGCTTCATAATTTATCAAAAAAACAACCTCTATATGCAGACCACCTGACTATAAAATCCAGATTTTTAGCCCCCTGTGGTCCTTATATAAAATTCTCTTGTATTTAATTTATCCATATTTGAAGGACAAAATCTGCATATGTTGCATATCATCACTATCTGTGACCGTGACCCTTAGTTTATCTGTTAAAAGCATTTATATATACTACCAGTTTGCCTAAAGTAGCTTCTTTGTTTAAACATATCTTTGATAAAACTCTCTACTATTTTTATATTTGAATTATAGATTAGCTCGTAGTATAACCAGTCAGATAAAAGATAGATTGAACAAATCCCATGATGCATTTGCTGTTGCATTGAAACAATTAGAACAAAAGCATTCTGGGAGATTAGACAAGATTGAAGAAGAAAGATTAAAACTAAGAAAAGTACATGCACCAAGAGTGGCCAAAGTAGCATTAGAAAGTATATCACTGAAAGATGTTATTCTTCATGGTGAGTAAATTCTGTAGACTGTATCTTTTATGCTTTTTATAAATTTTTGTGAATTTGGGGTTAAATTCATGGTTGATATCTGTTAAACTAATCTTTTATACAGTGATTTTATAATCTGTGGACATACAAGATATACAATGTCTTGTCAGAAGATGACTTGAATGTTATTTTTTATTTTTGTGAAGATGACTTGAATGTCATTTTGTTGAATATCCTAAATAAGTGAAATTTATTTAATTATCACTCTGATCTTATTTGGAAACCTGGAGCACACTAAAAAACTTGTTCCTATTAAATTGATAGTGTAATGTACATCAAGTTACATGTATTTAAAATTGGTTATTTACTCTTATAAGATTTCAGTGAATAACATAATGCTTAGTAGTATATTTATTTGTAACAATGTTTAACTCATTAGGTATGCCACAGATGGGACGTGAGATAGGAAGAGGACAATATGGAGTTGTTTATTCTTGTGATTCCTGGGCAGGATACTCACCATGTGCCATTAAATCTGTGGTACCTCCAGATGACAAACACTGGAACGATTTAGCACTGGAATTTTATTATACTAAGTATGAAATATTTAGATGAAAATTCAAGAATTTTAACAAATCTTTAATAGTTTGTTAATACTTTACTGATTATCTCCCCTGCACAAGGTATATAAGATCTTTAGTAACACCCTAGTGTTAGGATAAGCATCTGAGTTTCTGGTGAAAATGTTTTATGGATAATTTTATAACTTTTGGTAAAAATACTTTAAATGTACTTGGTTTGCAGGTTGTTAAATTATTTTGGAGTGTTAATTAACAAGTTATAGAATAAATATTTCCTGAAACACTTCAAAAATTATATTTTTATACATTTTTAGAAGCTATACAGAACATTTCCTGTTGGATTGACAGTGACTCTAGTCAAATCAAAACTATATGTACTCACAATTTTACTGTGTTGAGAATTTGGAACTCATTAACTGGCCTAATATTCACAACTTTTTTTATAACAGAATCTGATATAGGAGAATTTCCAGAAAGACATGATTCGTAATAGCTGAATGAATTCAAATGTGGTTTTATTCTAAAAGACATGTGTACATAAATATGAACAACAGTACAATGATTTAATTGTATTAATAAGTTTGAATTTTTTTATCCATCTGGTTATAGAAATATTCCAGAACATGAGAGAATTGTTGTTTTACGCGGTTCGGTGATAGATTACATGTATGGAGGGGGGACAACTCCAGCTGTTTTGCTCATAATGGACAGACTACAGAGAGACCTTTATGCAGCAATAAAGCAAGGCTTAGACTGGGCTAAAAGGTAAAGCATTAACTTTAAACTATGATGTCAAAGGTTTTACTTACAAAAAAAAGCTACTGTTACAGTATAAAATTTTTCATTAGAAATGAGATGTCTTTAATTTGTTTTTCTGCCGATAGATTGACCAAGAATTCTACAATGAAATCTTTCAAATAAGATTTTCCTATCAGTTTGATTTTGCAAGAATTAACATTTCTATTTAATTTGTAATTTTGTTTTCCCATTGTTGGTTAAATGCTAGAACAGGTAAAATATAGTCAGGTACATGTATTTAAATTTAAATATTTCTGATCATTCTATTTTTGCATCTACCAGTAGTTACTTCTTAGAAGGTATGTAAAAATTTTCTAGTAGTTAGATGTTTTGTACATCTTGGTTATTTTTGATACATAATATTTGGTTAATTCACAGTGAATACTATCATTGGGTTTTTATAATTAACCACACTTTTACCATCCAGGTAAAGTTAATATAAGAAGTATATATATACTTTGGTGAAATCAGAGCCTGTATTTATAGCATAGATAACAGTGCTTAAGCTTCACCATACAGTAACTTGTATCTTATTTTCCTGTCTGCTGAGTGTGAAGTTACATTCAGATAGACCTCATGTAAGATATACAACATGTGTCCATCCCCAGGAATTACAGATGTCATCTAATCCTCAGTGTCCATCTTTTTTAATGGTTGTCAAGGTTTTTTAGCTCACCTGACTAAAAGGTCATGTGAGCTTATGGCATGGCATGGCATGGCATGTGTATGTGTGTGTGTGCGTGTGTGTGTGCGTTGACTTCTCCGACGAAACTGCTGGACAGATTTCAATGATACTTGGTCAGAAGCATATATGGGCCAGTGCAATTCAGATTTGTTCATGACATTGCCATGGCTACCAAAACTAGGTCAAGGTGACCTAGGGGTCCAAAAATTAAAAAAGAATCTTCCCAAACTGATGATGGGAAAAAAATCTGATGTATTATTTAGCTTTTCTAGGGTATTAAGTCTATAGTTTGTTCATTTCATGAAATTTGGTCGAAAAATGGGTTACATGTTTTTGCGTTTAATTTTAAAAATGTTGTAAAATAGCTTCAAATTAATATATCTTGACTAATTGAACAAATAATGACATGGGGTTTTCAGTTTTGATTTTTTCTTGAAGTGACCTTTAAAATTGGGCCAAGGTCACAAATCAAGGCCATGACCTAATTTGTGATTTGTGTAGTTTTAGGCAATTTTCTTGCAAATATTAAGAAATATATGAAATAAAAACATTGCTATAATGTGCAGCATGACAAAATTCAACAAGGTACCAAGTTTTGTAACTATATGATAAACCAAGAAAAAATTGTTGCCCTTAAAATGTTATTTTTGTTTTATAAATACTAAAATTGTGCATTAGCTTGAAAATATAAACTTGTAGGTATTAATATGACAATCATTTTGATTTGTGGTTCAAGGTCATATGTTGAAAGGTTAAGGTCATAGCTTCAGAAGACAACTGAAATTGTTAATTATCTAGAAAACTATAGACTTTTTGTATAGGCACGTATATTAGAATATTGTAAGTATTGATATGATGATGATTTTGATATAGAGTTCAAGGTCATACATTTAAAGGTCAAGGTTATAGCTGCAGAAGAAGGCTAAAATTGCATATTATCTTTAAAACTATTAACTTTTTGTTTAGGCATGTATATTAGAATATTGTTAATATTGATATGACGGTTATTTTGATATATGGTTCAAGGTCATACATTCAAAGGTCAATGTAATAGCTGTAGAAGAAAACTTAAATTGTGAATTTTCTTAAAAACTATTATCTTTTTGTATAGGCATGTATTAGAATATTGTAGGTATTGATATTGTGACCATTTTGATATAGGGCTTAAGGTAATATGTTAAAAGGTCAACATCATGAAATGGTTATTGATTTGAAAAGTATCCTTTGTTCTATAATTAAATCATGCATATTGGCTATTTATAAATGAAATGTGACCAGAAATTTCTGATTAATTATTATGGCATTTCCAAACTCAATAAATTTTGTAAAGTTTTTGTGATTAAGTTCTTTGCAAGTTTTTGGACATTTCCTCAGGTGAGCGTTAAGGCCAATGGGCCTCTTGTTTTGATCTGGAAAGTTAAACTTGCAATCACAAACTATCTGAGCAACCTCTCACAAGCTGAAATAGATTTGGTGAATTCTGAGCCTGTATTTATAGTATAGATATGAGAGTTTTAGGTTCACCATACATTAAATTATATCTTATTTTCCTGTCTACTGAGTGTGAAGTTACATTCAGATAGATCTCATGTAAGATGTATACAGTCTACTGTGCATTGGGAAATTTTGTATGCTGTTTTTAGCAAGTGTTACTTTACTAGATATTTGCATACTTTTATGTTTTATATGTCCGATATTAGTCAGTGCAGAAGAAACAGAAGCAAATGAAATATATTGAAACAAAAATTTGTGAAATTTTAATTTTCACTTTGTAAATTGAAAACAAAAATTCCCAAATTTACAGTCTCCACAGGGATATTGAAGAATGGCTTAAGAGGAAGCCTATCATTTAAACTTGTACATAGTTGATAAGATTTTAGCTTTACTATTCAGTAAATTGTGTTTTATTTTATAGTCTAAGAAATCTACAAACTAAAAAAACTTATATATAACATATTATGTACAGTAGCCCTATGCTCTTAACTGCGTTAGAGAGGATTGGATTGGATTAACAGTGTTTTATGTCCCATTCACGATTCTTTCACTTATATCATGGCGTCTGTTCTGGGATGGTTAGAAATAAACTGAAGTGCCTGGAGAAAACCATTTACCTTTGGCAAATGAACTGACAATTTTTTTCACACTAGGATCTGCCTGAGAGGGATTCTAACCTAGGCAGTGAGAGGCACTTTGATCATTAAGAGCAAGCTGTAAACCATTGGGTCACTGAGGCCCCAAATAGTAGAAAGGGGAAGAGGATTAAATGGTATAGTAGTCTAAAACATTTGTTCCTGTTTTCAATCAGTTAACCAATGATTCAAGTTGTTTTTATCATATAAGATAAAAATATCTGTCATATGTTTTAATATTAACCTAAATTAAAAAGACCCTTTTTACTTGAAATAATAACATCCTGTTTGTGTAATAGATTGCAGGTGTCTATAGATGTGGTGGAAGGTATTAGATATCTTCATAGTCAAGGACTGGTTCATAGAGACATCAAACTGAAAAATGTTTTAGTAAGTGAAAATACAATATATATATACATAATAGTTTTGAAAATATTTGTGGACTCTGGATTTGAAGAATGGATTACAAGTAACAAGTTTCTCCTCAATGGAGGCATACAGATTTTGAGAGTATATATAAAAATGTGCCACAGTGTCTCCTTGAAAGATAACTCAATTTTTTTCAAATTTAGCACAAATGATCTCCATTGTCATATGGTATGACTTTAAAAGGCTACATCTTAAATGTCATAGTCAGGGAGGGTGTAGGTTCCAAAATTGTTGTAAGGCCATAACTTATTCTTGTTTAAAAAAATCATGAAACTTGACACAAGTGATAGAAATCTGTCTTCTTTATAACCAGTTAAAGCATAGTAGAAGTATATACTAATATGTGTAAGCTTTTATTTCTTTCAGCTTGACCAGAACTGCAGAGGTAAAATAACTGATCTTGGATTTTGTAAACCAGAAGCAATGATGAGTGGTAGCATTGTGGGAACACCAATACATATGGCCCCAGAACTGTTTACTGGTCGCTATGACAACAGTGTTGATGTATATGCATTTGGCATATTGTTTTGGTACGTGTGTGCTGGACATGTAAAGTTACCTAATGCCTTTGAGCAGTGCACAAATAAAGACCAATTATGGACAAATGTTAAAAAAGGTAATTTTAAAATGTACAGAGCTTAAATGATGTGTTAGAAAGGGTAAACAGTAAAAAAATAATGTTTCTGTTAAGGTTTTTTTTCAATTTCCAGTGGCAAACAGTTGTCTATTTCCAGTGGCAGACAGTTGTCTATTTACATTGGCAAACAGTTGTCCGTTTTCATTGGCAGACAGTTGTCTGTTTTCAGTGGCAGACATTTGTTGTCTGTTTTCATTTGCAAACAGTTGTCTATTTACAATGACAAACAATTGCTGTCTTTTTTTTTTTAGTGACAAACAGGTGGTTTTTTTTTTTTTTTTGGTTTTTTTTTTTGGTTTTTTGGGGATTTTTTTTTTTTTTTTTTGGTAACAATTTCTAGACCTTTTATCTTTGTATTGAAAACTAAGATAGTTTTTGCTGTCATACCTGTTTTTCTGCTATTCCTGTTTCTAAACATTCAAAATATTTGTGGTGTATGTGTTCATATAATAATGATTGAAATTGTCATTGTTGCTAGTTAACTTTTAACATATACAGTGAACATCTGAACATCTATTGCCAGAAATGAAGTGAATGTACAACATACTTTAAAATAGTGGAAGTTTATGCTGCAAAAGTATTTGCCACAAAACTTTTTATTTGAAGTTCCTATTCACAAATATTTGTTTTTATTCAGTAGCATCTTTAAAAGTCTTCATTAATACCCCTGATAATGTGATGTGGTGAATATATAATGGTTGATGTTGATGTTGTGTTGTACTGGTATCTACCAACATTTCTGTTTATTTTCAAATAATATTTTTTTATTTATTTAGGTCTAAGACCAGAGAAACTTGCCACTTTTGATTCAGAATGCTGGGAATTAATGCAGGAATGCTGGGAAGGAGAGCCAATGAAGCGACCATTGCTGGGGGATGTAGAAACACGTTTAAAAAATATACTGATGCAATATAGAAAAAGTGCCAAAGTAACAAGTCAACCACCAGAGGTTAAAAATACAAATTCATCACGGAGAATCATGCCTGCCATTCCACAGTTTGTCGGTAAAAGATGAGGAATGTTCAAAATTTAAAGTATGAACATAAAAAGATGGCATTTCATCCAAGGATATACTGTATTGACTTGAAGTTATAGTGATACAAAATAATAGAAATTTTAGGATCATTTATGGTCCATCCGTTTATTTTTTTCTTTTCTTTTCTCTTTTTTTTTTTTTGTTATCATTTAATTCCATACTGTTCAGTGTAAAAATTGTGTTATACTTTTGTTAAGTGGATATTTCACTGATCTCTAGAGGGGGTGTGGGTAGGATGGAGCTAGTACAACTGCATATTGTTCTATAGAAGAACAGTTTCTAAGTAAATACTAATGTAAAACAATTTCTTTGATAAATTTTTCTAAATGAAATGGGTTTCAATTTTTTTAATTCAGTAATTTTAAATGGTGAATTACAGGGATTTTGTGATTGAAAAAATTTAAACACTATGAAACTAGTAATTTTATTTCTTTCAAGACAGTTTTAGATAATATCTTGGTCTATTCTTACATGAAACAACATTTTTTATCATTGAAGTTAGTATCAATTTTCAAAAGTGAGATTAATGAAAAATATACTCGACTGATTTTGATGTTGTCTAAGTGAAGTGTCAACAGGATCAAACTGCAATCACAGAAAGTTAAAAAAAAAATACAAAAATGAAGAGATTTTAAGCAGCATAGAACATGAGTCATAAAAAGGATGATGCTTTAACCAGTAACATGGCAACCAATGATATAACAACTGTGATTAAGATTGTTTTCATAATTGTCATGGCAACTTATGACAGCCTGTGTTGACTACAGTTTATTTCAGGTTGTTTCCATCAGTGTCATGGTAACTGATGACAGCCTGTGTTGACTACTGTGTAATTAAGAATGTTTCCATCAGTGTCATGGTAACTGATGACAGCCTTTGTTGACTACTGTTTAATTAAAATTGTTTCCATCATTGTCATGGTAACTGTTGACAGCCTTTGTTGACTTCTGTTTAATTAAAATTGTTTCCATCATTGTCATGGTAACTGATGACTTCCTGTGTTCACTACTGTTTAATTAAGATTGTTTCCATCATTGTCATGGTAACTGATGACATCCTGTGTTGACTACTGTTTTATGTCTCTGTTAAGCTTTAAACATTTAAATCGAGAAAAGATTATTCATTCATGAAATATTTATTTGTTTTATGGTAAAATGTATTTACATCGATTTACAGTTGTCATGGCAACTAATACAGATGTGAAGGTCATCCTCATCAATTGTTTTTCTCAGACTTAATCATCAGTAGACTGGTTAGTTTGTAAAATGTTAATAATGATTTTATTGGTCACAAAATTATGATTTTATGAACACTATTTTTTATCAAGTTTATTATCATCAAGTTTTATGTATTAAAAATAGAGGGGAATAACTCTTGTCACAATTCTTTCACATATTATTAGTCAGTTTTGGGATATTAAGGGAAACCCAGAGTACCTGGAGAAAACCACCAGCCTTTCATAAGTGAACTGACATGCTTTCTCACACTAGGATCAGCCCAAATAGGATTTGATCCTAGAGAGTGAGAGTGGCTCTGATCCCTAATTAGGTGCTTAAACGACTTTGCTACTTTGTTTTTTAAGATCTTGAACAAATAGAAATTCAATCCTGCCAAAAAAAACCCAATTATCATTAGTTAATTATAAATTTTATATTTATATCTCATTTTGTGAAATTTTGAAAAAATCTTTATTTAGATATTATAATACAAATGGCATAGATATTATTTATATATGTACTGGTTTTACAATGTAAATGGCACAAACAAACTGTACATGTATATAATTTGTACAAAGCACCTGAAAAGTAATTTATATGAAGCACCTGGCCTCACTTTCCTGGTGTTTAACTGGATTCACCAGTTTTCATAGTTTTTACTTGGCTTTTGGGATTGTGATATCACTGTGATCAAGTGTGTTAATGTTTCATAATAATTGTATTTTTATTTAGTACTGCTAACTAAGGTTCAGTTTAACCTGTGTGTTTAAGCCTTTTTCTTACACAGTTAAAGGAGAACAGTATGCCAAATTAATTTCTTTGTTCTTATTTGTTAAAGGGACATCTATTTGCATCCTCTACTAATGTTTCCATTTTCACTGAAAAAGCCCAAATTTTAAAATTTTGTGAAAAATAACCTTTCAATATTACTATGGGTTGATGTAAAATGAGATGTTGGTGCTGGTGAAAAAAAAATGGTCCTTAAATAGTATGAAGTAATGTTTTAAATTCACGTTTCTTCATTCATATACAAGATTATGGCTACATTGTTTATGCTGAAAAACACTTGGCTTCAGTAGAATAATTTGTTAAACAATTTAATTTGTGAAGATCTTTAGTCTGTTATGATATGACTGCTTATTTTAACAATTAGAATGATTTATGGATGGCATTATAAGATGCCACAAATTTTCATTTATAATAATTGCATTTCAAGCTCCAAAAATGGTCCAAATTGGTCTAAAAACTTGTTGTCAAAGGGAGACAATTCAAGTACCTCATTACAAGTAATTGTGAATCTCTCTTGATATTTATTCTGTTCCTCAGGTAATTGATCAGTATGTTACCATGACTTGTATCAGGTTAAAATGATCAGGTTTTAAAACAAGGTGATTTACAACATCTACATGAAAATTTGTATGTACATTTATGATTTCATCTGATTAATGAATTCAGTGTACATGTACATGGCTTTTTAAGATTGTTGATAATGCATATGTTTTCCCCTTCATTTTTGTCAAAACAAATTATTACAGTTAAAGCAGAAAAAAGAACCGTTGAAACAGCCCTTACAGGCAGGGACATTTTATCTTTCTTTGATTGTAAATTGTTGATTTAGACTCATTGAAATTTGAAGATTATTGGAAATATAAAATTGGTTGGTTGTAATTTAGTTTTATTAACATCAGCAATTTTACAGCTATTTGCAATGAGAGCAAGTTTATTAATCGCTAAGAACCAATACAAGAACATGTTTTTATGACTTATATGTGCCAGTGTGGTTTATGGTCTGTCTTAATGAGTGTCTTTTACTAGTACAACTTATGGCAATGTTTTGTTAAGGTGCTAGCTCACTCAGTCATTATGCCACAGATAAACATGAAACTCCCCCAGTCATGTTATCCTGACACCAGTCAATACTCTATCCTCTTTAGGCCAAACACCAGGCAAGGAAGCAGTGTATGAACAGCACAGTCATGTACAGATTAAATTGAAGTACCGGTAATTGTTTTTCCCAAATGTTATTGGTAAGTGAAACTCGTAGTAGAATTATTCATTTACATTTGTATGTTTACGTGTGATTATAATACAGAATAATATTTAATGTCCATAGTAAATCAACAATTTATCATCAGAATTACAGAATATTGTTACCAGAGTTTATAAGTAATTATGGAGATAGTATATAGATTTTAGAAACTAGAATTTTAGAATTTTAATTATAAAAATCATTTTTTAACTTGAGCCCCAAACAATTATTGATTTTGGCAGCTTTTGAATAATCAGAACATCTGGTTAACTAAAACAGTGACAAATTCTGAATGAATGTGCCACTTAATTATTTCTGAATAAAAGAACCTGATGAAGGGTAACCTAATATGACAGCTTGTCCAGACCCACAACTGTAACAGATCTTGTAAAAGTTGTTGTTGTTGTTCAAACTTTAATGCAGTGGTAGTGTACAATATCTAAATGCTAAATCTTTTAGATTCACAATTATCAATTAAAAAAATAATGCTATATTTAGAACTGTGATTAAACTGCAAGTCTCTACTCTGCCCTTAATCCATGTTCTGTGATTTAGGAGAAGTCATATATTTATCTTGTGCAATCTTACTATTTATTATTTGTTTATGTATTTATTTTAGGAGAAGATTAATTATTATATATGTATGCTTACATTATCATCCCTCCTATAAGATTTTTTTGATTGAAATGGGTGTATATAACTCATTATGATTTAAAAACACACAATTCAAGTATGAAATGTTTTATCAGCTGTATATTAACTGAATATTTATTCTTAGCAAATAGCTATCCTGTACTCTAAATAACATTTTGATTCCTGGGTGTTTTGTTTTACTTATAGAAAGATTTAAATATAAAAGGAAGATTTATTATTAATCATTGTTCACAAATTTTATTTTTTTGTGTTCTCCTGATTTCTGATTTTTCCTGATTTAAAAAAATTGAGAACAAAATGCAGGTATGTATTTTCTAATTTTTCAATTATATGTTGAAAGGAACACAAGATTTGAGAAAAAACAAAGACAACCTAGGTTGTTAAAACATTTTGTCAGAGCAGTAGGTTTCAAAATTATTACTATTTTTCTGTATATCAGTAGATATACTAGTATTGATTTGACCATTTCTGTGAAATTGTGTCTAATATAAAAGTTTACATAATTTTTAAAAAGTCTAACGAATTTCATCTAAAGACCTAATTAAAGGCATGTGAATGTTATACTTAATAACACTTATGTGCAACTTATATTTATTGTCAGATATGTCTTCCATTATGAATTTTTTTGTTAGTACAGTCTTTTTTGAGAATTTGTTGTCTGCTTTATTCTATAATTAATACAAGCAGTGATTTGAAATATAATGATATACTGTTTGAAAGTAGAAATATTCATATGTTTTAAATGTTTTCTATTTCCATGGTCATATCAATGTTTGCAGTTTTCTTTGTCATATAAATGTTTGATATTTTCATGGTCATATTAATGTTTGCTATTTTCAGTCATTAATCATGTGGTATATTCAAATAAATCGTCACAAAACCACAAAAATGTATTTCAGTAAAATTGGAGTCTAAAATAATAATAAGGTAAAAAACAGTGCTAACTAGCTGTGAAAATCAAAACCATTTAAATTTTTTTTTTTACAGAAAATACTATAACCTGGAAGTGTTTTTTTTTTTTTTTTTTTTTAGCTCACCTGAGCACAAAGTGCTCAAGTGAGCTATTGTGGTGGGTCATTGTCCGGTGTGCGTCGTGCGTCAACTTTTGATTGTTAACACTCCTGAGGCCAAAATTTAAGTGCAATCTTAATCAGACTTTCTCAGAATGATCCTCTCGACAAAAGCTAGCTCAAGTTCGTATATGGGCCATGTTGGGTCAATAAGTAGGTCACTAGGTCAAATTGTAGAAAAACCTTGTTAACACTCCTGAGGACCCAATTTTAGTCGAATCTTCATCAAACTTAGTCAGAATGATGCTCTTGACAAAAGGTAGCTCAAGTTCGTATATGGGCCATGTTGGGTCAATATCTAGGTCACTAGGTCAAATTGTAGAAAAACCTTGTTAACACTCCTGAGGCCTCAATTTGAGTCCAATCTTCATCAAATTTAGTCAGAATGATCTTCTTGACAAAAGCTAGCTCAAGTTCGTATATGGTCCATGTTGGGTCAATAAGTAGGTCACTAGGTCAAATTGTAGAGAAACCTTGTTAACACTCCTGAGGCCCCAATTTTAGTCCAATCTTCATCAAACTTAGTCAGAATGATCATCTTGACAAAAGCTAGTTCAAGTTCGTATATGGGCCATGTTGGGTCAATAAGTAGGTCACTAGGTCAAATTGTAGAAAAACCTTGTTAACACTCCTGAGGCCTCAATTTGAGTCCAATCTTCATCAAATTTAGTCAGAATGATGCTCTTAACAAAAGCTAGCTCAAGTTCGTATATGGGTCATGTGGGGTCAATAAGTAGGTCACTAAGTCAAATTGTAAGAAAACCTTGCTAACACTCCTGGGGCCCCAATTTTAGTCTAATCTTCATAAAACTTAGTCAGAATGATGCTCTTGACAAAAGCTAGCTCGAGTTTGTATATGGGCTATGTTCGGTCAGTAAGTAGGTCACTTGGTCGAATTATATAAAAACCTTGTTAACACATATGAGGGGATCCATTTTTGGACCAATCTTATCAAACTGTCTCAGAATGATGCTCTTGACAAAAGCTAGCTCAAGATTGTATATGGGTCATTTTGTGTCAATAAGTAGGTCACTAGCTCGAAATATAGGAAAAAATCTCTTTTAAGAATAGAAGCTCCAGTTTGCAGAAAGCAAGCCGAGTGTACATCATTTTCAGGTGAGCGTCCAGGGCCTTCATGGCACTCTTGTTTTTTTTTTGGTTTAGTGTTTAAATTGAAAACTGTTTTATAACCTGGACAAAATCTTTGTTCTGGAAGGGGTTCAGTCTAAACAGTTTCAATGTAGCAGCAAATTTGTTTACTTATAGAGTAACACATGGTACATGAATGAGGTCAGTTAAGTGACTGCATGATTGAAGTATTATTAAGCTTGAGATGTAATCATTAATTACATGTACATTTATATTACATGTATATGTATGAATGTAACACACAATGTAAAACATGACAAGTTTATTTATTCTGCTGTACAAATAAGCGATTTTTTGTTAGTGAATAGAAAATATTTAGCTTTGTTTAAAGCTTGTTTGTACTATCATGTTATTATTATAATAAATCAACTTATCAAAAATAGTAATTTCTAGTCAGTTTTAGTTCTTTCTCCAATAGAACTAGAGGTAATTTTATGTTTTAGTTGCATTTGACAGACTAGCAGTGAACTAGTATCCCATTCTCTCAGAAAACTATGATCCCATTCTCTCAGAAAACTAGTATCCCATTCTCTCAGAAAACTATTATCCCATTCTCTCAGAAAACTAGTATCCCATTCTCTCAGAAAACTAGTATCCCATTCTCTCAGAAAACTATGATCCCATTCTCTCAGAAAACTAGTATCCCATTCTCTCAGAAAACTATTATCCCATTCTCTCAGAAAACTAGTATCCCATTCTCTCAGAAAACTAGTATCCCATTCTCTCAGAAAACTATGATCCCATTCTCTCAGAAGCTTTACTTAAGCCCCGGCTTAATGAGTCTATAAGCACAGGACATAGTTTGACACTTGTAGGCTCCTTTCCTTCTTGTAGGTTTTTTCTTCAGAAGGATGGCCATAGTTTTGCAAATAAGTTATATGGCTTTTATATATTGAGGATTGAATCTGAAAAAGCATGATTTTGAACCTTTGCTTCATACATATTTTATTCAGAAATATTGCCCATAGTTAGTATCCTGATTGATATAGTAAACTGAATTTTGATATTCTGTAATACACGACAGATTTATATTATACTATGTGCATAAATTGAGTTGTATTGCAGTATATTGTGGAGTTGAGTAATGGTGCTTTACACACAAGTCAAGATTCTTTCTCTTATTCAGTGACGGTCAGAGCTGGGATAGAGGAGGAAACTGGAGTGTCTGGAAAAAACCACCAGAGAGAACAGATAAACTATCTCACATTGCTGAGCAGGATTTAAATTTATTCCATTATGTATGGCAATGTAAGAATTTAAAGAAATTTTATTCTTATACAAACGAAGATTTAACAAGTTTTACCAACCATGTTTGAAATGTATGTCAACATGTTGTGATGTAGAAGTATAGGTTATGTGCCCATTCCTAATTTGCATACTAGGTCAGATAATGATAAAACATAATCAATAATCTAAACTTTCATCCTGCACAAAAATTTCAAATGTGGCATTTGGAATGGTAATGATAATTTCAACACCTTTTTTGTACTCAAGAAAGAAAGAAAAAAAACATGAAATCTTATAACAAAAATTTCATGAAAAAATTTATTTTGGGTTTTAAAATCTCTAATGAAGTATTTAATAAAAGAAATACTGGCATGTATTACCGAATTACCAATTTAAATATTTTTGAAAATGTTTGCTACATATTCAAACTAATGTACTGAACTTATAATGTAAAAAAATACAATAAAAAACCTTTGACAAATCTTAAAATACATTTATTATAGAACAAAATAAATGACTGTTTTCCATACTTTATTTATAACAAATAAAGTGAAACTTTTTCAGTAGTAATTTTCTCCATTTCACCTAACTCACCTGTAATTTTATATTTTCCTAAGTTAAACAATGTGAAAATATTAAGAATTCGAAATTCCATGCTTTAGTTCTAGACTTTTAGATCTTTTATAAATACAGGAACAACTTACAAATACTTGTATATGTATAAAACTCATGTATCACATACAAATCAAACACTAATTGTCTAAGTAATTTTATCTAGGTAACTAGCTAGATGAAGGTGGTTTCCATGCCTCTATTTTAGGTCTAGTTGTACTGTAGGGAACATACTGTTTGTCAGTTCCTGTTAAATTATCTGTATGATCTGCCATCCATTTCCTTTGTATGGGTGGTGCTTCTACTGGTGTTTTATCTGTCATGTAGTGCAACCAACCATGCCTAAAAAAATCATTAAAAACTGTTAAATAACAAGAATTCCATGGATTTAAATGTCTTGCCTGGATAGTCTTTGATCAAGTAGAGAATACATTAACATAAACTTTCACATTTTGACACGCTGCCGCCATGGCGCCACCTACGAAGACACCAGAAAAGTTACAACAACAAATCAACAAATTAAAACAAAGTCTGTATTCTGTAAATAAGTACTTTTATTTTTGGCCAGATATAAGCTCTTTTCACAACTAAAATACAGTGAAGATTGTAAACACCAAAACTTTGTCTATATTGTCTAGACTACATCAAATGGATGTATCATTAATAATGTTTGTTAAATTTACTTAAACATATACCGGTACTGATTTTCAGTCTGGAAAGTCTTTGGTTCAAATAGATGGATTTAATATGTTTATTTTTTTTATTTTTGCCAATCTTTGAATAGTCTATTATGTCTTTACAATAACAGAGGTGCTATTGCTTCATAATAGTGACTGAGATAAAAATGATAAATGACTGTTATAATTATGTAACAGGAAGGAGAAAAAATGCAGGGTTGGACCGGGGATTGAACCCAGGACCTCCCGCACTATAGGCGAGTGCTCTACCAACTGAGCTACCCAGAACACTACATTCCTTCCCTGTTATTGAGTTTCCCAGATTACCCAGAGCTGAGCTACCCAGACCGCTACATATAAATATTAACCATTCTGCTGGAACCTGAGCGCCATCGTAATCCATAAAAACGTGCTCTTTATAAATGACATATCTGCTTCTTCCTAAATACAGAATAAAAGGCACAATTAAAACATTTTTCTTTACAAATTTCTATGCCATAAACCAGATGCATGTTTTATACAAAGCAAAATATAATATCAAACTTCAAATTTTGTCTACAGTTGCTATGGTGATGCTGTACACAAATTTTAATCGAAAACTTATATAACTGAAAAAAAGGTAAATTGTAACAGATTTGATATAAATTTGTTTAAGTACATGTACTATAGTACTGTATTCAAAGTAATAACTAAAGGAATCCAGTTTTCTTGTTCACTACAGAAATTAACTAATGAAAGTTTATATCTGCAAACTTGGGAGACCTTTATGTACCGATGCTAAAATTGAAATTTTTAACCTTTAAGTTATTAAGTTTGTGACCTTATTATGATCTTGAAAGTAGATCAAGGTGGACATGTTTTATGTTATGTTTCATGTTATGCCAAGCCTGTAAGTCTTGTATGCGTTACATATACATGTATGAATGAAAGCCTTTTTTGCTATTTGATATCAATGAACAGCCTTTGTTGTTGATTATGTTAAATGATTTCTTGGTATTTATAGTGGTTTCTGAACATGACAAAAGTTACCAGGATATTGCAAAGTCACAATGGTTGTATGCCAAGACTTACAAAACCCCATTCTCAATACTGTTAAAAAGCATATGGGCCGCAGTGTCTCTAACTGCCTAGGTTTATATCTCTCTGGACAGATCTTGGACAAGCCAAGTGTAAACAATTTTTGTCAGTTCATTTGCCAAAGGTCAGTGTTTTTCTACCAGGACACCAATTTCCTCCACAATCGCCTTAATATAAGTAACAGAATTTTGCCTGGGGCATAAAAACACCATTAATTCAATCCATCCAATGTTGTTTGGTGTGTCATTCATTCTATTTTTAACTTCTACAAACCAATGAAAAATGTCTTGTCTTCATAATACTTGTTTCCATATTTATCTGTGCCAACTAGTTTTCCAGCCCTTATATCATCGGTTCTGTAAATAAAACAATATATTAAATGACATTACTAAACACCTTGTCTTGAATTATAAAATCCAGTTGGAAAGTGGTTTCTCACGTATGACCCAGTTACTGGAAGTAACAGAGTAAATTAACAAAGTTACTGGAAGTAACAGAGTAAATTAACAAAAGTGATATAGTTGATACGGTCTACTTAAGACTTTTCTAAAGCCTTTGACAAAGTGTCTCACAAACTACTAATTAAAACAAGTATTCTGAGAGTATTGCAAAACAATGCATAGTCCCCTACCGGTCCCATATTTCTCTAATCCCAAAGTTTTAGGTAAAATGTACAGTCAACAGGAAATTTTCAAAGTCCAAGGGTCATAACTTGGTCAAAAATTGGTGGAGTGGAATGAAACGTAAACTTGACTTGTAAGTGATCATACTTGACTCACATACTTGCGGAAAATTTATTCTGTTATGGACGCATGGACAGACTGATTACTATAGAGCGATCGCCTGTGGAGGGGCTGTAATTAGCGGACAGAAACGAAAACGTAAACTTGATCTGTAACTCATCATGTAGACTCATATACCAAAAAACAATTCATTATCTACAAGCATGTAGAAAAAAGTGCAAAAAAACTGAAATTTCAGTGAATTTTCAAAGTTCAAAGGGCCATAACTCCAGTAAAAATTAGCAGATGGAAACAAAACATAAACTTGATCTGTAACTCATCATGGTAGGGTCACATACCAAACATTAGTTCCATTTCTGCAAGCTTCTAGAAAAAAAGTGCGAAAAACTAAAATTCTGTGAATTTTCAAGATTCAAAGGGCCATAACTCATGTAAAAATTTGCGGACCAGAATGAAACGCTAACTTGATCTGTAACTCATCATGGTAGACTCATATACCAAAAATCAGTTCATTATCTAAAAGCATTTAGAAAAAAAGTGTGGAAAACTGAGGCGTGACAGACGGACGGATGGACAGAGTGCAAACCTTAAGTCCCCTTCGGCTTTCGCCGGTAGGGGACTAAAAATTGAAAAATATGGCATTAGGGGTAAAGTTCAATTATGGCTCCAGGATTTTCTGAAAGATAAAAAACAAAAAATAGCTATTAATAGATATCAATCAGAATTTAAAGATGTAAATAGTGTTGTGCCTCAAGGCAGTGTTTTAGGACAAGTACTTTTTCTTATAAATGACTTGCCTAATGTGGTCACAAGTACCATCAAGCGAAAGCTAACAGGAAGTTTGGTCTAATAAATTAGAGTTTTTTCTACATAGACAAATTTATTTGCACTTTTGTAAATCTTTGGTAAAACCCCACTTAGAATATGGATCAGTAGTGTGGTACCCAAAATACAAAAAACATGTAACACAAATAGAAAATGTCCAGAGAAGAGCAACTAAGTTTGTCAAGAACATAAGCCATATGTCTTATAGAATTAGACTAAAATATCTTGGTCTTCCAACACCGGAATACCACTGAGACAGAGCCGACATGATAGAGCTATATAAAATCACTAATGGTACAGACAATGTTAGGCATCGTAATGTGAATCAACTTGCTCTATTGCAACATACCAGAGGACACAACAAAAAGTTATTTCAGAGAAGAGTACACCTGAAAACCACTCAAAATATATTTAGTATTAGAATGTTTGAAAAATGGAACAACCAAGCCTACAACACAGTCAATTCAGATACATCAACTCATTTAAAAGCAAAATAAACATGACTGGAAAAATTCCAAAAAATTACAGCCTCTTGTTATGATGGAACCAGAAATACCAATAGTATCAATGATTATATAATAAACTTAGGAAAAGCACATCAACAAGCTACAGGCTTTACATGGTGTCGGTTATGGTTACATTGGTGGCAAAAATGTGTATAATTTGCCGTGCTCTCTACATAGACAGTGTATATTAATATTTGACTCCTTTGTCTCAATTTTACTGTTTGTAAATAAAAGAAAACAATTTTGTAAACGTCAATTTGAAAATTTCATAAACAGATAAATGCAAGTGTGCAGCAAAAAACTCTTGGCAATGTATATACCTGAAGATAGAGAAAAGTGGACCTATAGCCCAGCCAAGTTTTCCATCCCATTTGTTTAGATCCATCGCCTTCTTTAAATTGTTTGCTTTTTCGATACTTGACCGGGTCTGGTTCAATATCCCCCTTATAAGACCTGCCATTTTTGCTGTTTTCACTTCAATGTCAAATACGGTTCTGTAAAACAAAGATTATCATTTATTTAACGGAATTCAAATAAATAGAATTTTAATGATAATTAAAATAATATTCACAAATGTATGATAAATTAATAATATCTCTGCAGTAATTAAAAATACAATTACGAAAGTAATTTTTTTTAACTTTTTATCCGTAAACTTTATTTTATGAGTTTTAGAGACTTTTCAAGCATGGTTTCCTGTCTTGATTTTATCCGCTGTTTAATAATTGAGCCATGTAGATTCAAATAACATCAGGGTACCTTATCTAGTTAAAAATGGCAGCCTCCATGAACTTCTACCCCGGTGGTGCTGAAGATGAATCTGACTCAGATGATGATGGCTTTGTTCTTGGTGACGACAGTTATGGCCAAAAGAAAGAAAACAAGTTTCTTCTAACAGATAATGTATGGAAGCACAGAGACAATCGTGCAATATCGAGTTAAAAATTACCACGGGTTGGGGGGGGGGGGGAAGAGATTCTGGATGCTATCTTGAAACTACCTCTTTTTCTGGAACACCTTTGTAACAGAATTTAAAACCTTGATACATATTTCTTTATTATGAATTTTGGTGAAATTATATATTTATTTATTTCCTTAATTTGCAAAAAATTAAATCTTGCAATACAATTTGTGTTCATTTATATACATTAGTGAGAAAAATCTTACTAAATTCATTTACAAAAGTTATGTACCAAAATTTGATAGGAAATGTTTTTAATACATAACATGACACTATAGGTTACAGTACAGATAGCCATTTTTGACAAATAAAAAAAGAAACTAGTCCCATGTAAATCAAAATTCATATTTTGTTGTCTTTATATTTTTGTCTGCAAAACGAGATGTTATGTTGTTTACAAATGACAGACTCTTCATTTCTAATGTGAAATATGCCGGAGTATGCCTTAAGTTATAAGGCGAATATTTGAAGAAAAAACCCCTTGGTATAAATGTCAGTCTACACACTCATATTAACATGGTCTTTATTATTTATAAACTTAATTATCGGAGTTAATGCAACTATGAATTTTTATAAAAATACATGCATATGCCAGGGCTTCACAAACGCCGGTAAGGTCAGTCAACAAAGGGTGTATCGAACGCCAGTGAAACAGGACACTGTTCTGAGTACTCTTAATTGTTCATAAGCTGATATTATAGATTTTTTAAACAGATTTTTTCTTGCCCTTTATGGAAAAAAGCCAATTCGGATATTTTTCAATCAGCTTTTTGGAAGTTTGAATCACCATTTTTAGCCAAAAATCGGCCTTTGTAAAGGCCTGGTATATGGCTCAAACAACATGTAAAAAGATTGCATTCTTTAATCCTGACTGCTTTATTTACAAACACCATATTAATTTAGTTGCTTTAGTGTTGTAGGCAAATTCAGTTGCAATTAACAGGAAATCATCGATTACACCTATCTATGTAGATTATCTTATGACCAGATTAAATAGTTACACACTGATTACACACCTTGATTCATTCCTCAGCAGACTGGCAATTAGCTTAGACCATAGTAAATTCATACCTAAATATCATTTCATATCATTCCCTAATTAGTTCTGATTAACCGACTATTGAAAGGAAGCAATTTTAAAAATTTTACCAGTGACATCCATTTTAATATTGTTGATTTTGACCTGTGTCGTCAGAGGCGAAAGCAGGTCTAGTAATGACTGTCCATCAGTACGTCCATTACACCTCAACTGTGCATGGTTTGTGTAATCCATAACTCCTATAAACTTTATCCAAATTAAATAAAATTTCACCCAGTTGTTTTTCACACATCAGTGATATGCACCTCCAATTATGGTGACATTTGTTTATATTTTTGGTAAAATTATTGCTTATGGAACTTTGCCATTTTTTATAGAAAAACATATGAAAAGAGCATAGATTGTGTAATTCATAACTCCTTTGAACTTTATCCAAATTAAATAAAATTTCACCCAGTTGTCTTGCACACATCATTGATGTGCACCCCCTATTTTGGTGACATTGGTGATGATTTTTAAAATTTTTTGCTTGTTGAACTTGTCATTTTTTTTACAGAAAAGGCATATGAACGGTGCATAGTTTGCTTAATCCATAAGAAGCATATGTTAAAATTTAATAATGCAGCTGTATGTGCTTTCATGATACTGAGATAAGTAATAAATGAGGAGTTAAACTTATTTTGTCACAGTATTGAAGTAAACAAATAGTAGTTTGTAACTGAAAAAACATGTACTTAGCAACAACCCATTGAAGAACATGGTACAACATTATTGCTGAGGAAAAAAGGCAATGTGTAAAGAATAACACATATTGAAACACTGATTATAAATGTTCTTACTTTAGATTGACAAAGTAATTTCATGCCATTAAATCTTTTAATATCCCATTTGTCATTTGATAAATTGAGAAATTGGTCTTTATTTACAAAAAAGTGATTTTTGTAATTCCCACATTATATATTCTTTGTATATTCACATATTGTAATTTAGAAGATTTAATAAAAATAATCACTTTTTTTTACATATGCATGTTTTATCAAGGGATTACACAAACTACCTTGTCTTTCTGCTAATTTTACAACAACCCAATAATGCTATTTAGACTGCTTTTGTGCAAAACACTTATTTCTTACATTATAAACTACTAAAGACATACTGGTACTATTTCTTAATATCAAAAATAAGTACCTGTGGTAATAACACCTGGGCGATGCAGGTTGGTTTGGATCCCATATGGGTCTTGTTTCTTAAAAACTTCGATTAGATTTGAGATGCATCAATTTTAATGTAAATTGTTCAAAATCAGATTTTGGGGAAAAAATATATATTAGTTTATCATTTACTTAACATTTTTCTTATAGAATTATACTCCAAGCACTGGTAGAGGTGGATTTGGTAAACCTTCTGACAAATGTCCAAGTGGCAACATTGCCAACAGAACAACAAAACAACAACAACCAAAACCTGTTATAGGAATGGATGATTTCCGTATGGCAATTCTTAGAGGAAACATAGAGGCAGCCACATCATATATAAAACAAGGTATGTACAGCTGTTACAGATGGCCATATTACATATAAAACAAGGTATGTACAACTATTAGAGACAATTACATTTTGTACATGTATATTTAAGAAACTATGTGCTAAAGGCTGCCCAATTGTATAAATATTGAATTTGTTCAAAGTTGTTGGTTTAAGTTTTTTTTTAATTGCAGCACATTTAAGTTGAGACCTAAGACCCACAGATCTCACAAGATTTAGGGTGCAGAGATTTCACATTCTGCCATGGGACATAAAGTTATCATTGAGACCATTGGTCTGTATATCTCATTGAAAGACTTTACTGTAACAGATCTCATGGCAAGACTTGACACCCACAGATCTCACAGTGTGACTTTAGACCTTGGACCTCACAGTGAGATTTTGAATCAACAGATCTAGAGAGACCTTGGTCCAACAGATCTTCCAGCAAGAATTTGGACCCTACAACAAAACCTTTCCAAACCTCATTGCTTTGGGAAATAAATTTTCAGTAATATTTAATCACTGACCAGGTGTATTTCTAACATCGTAACCTTGATGAAAGTTTTGATGGAATAAATACGCAAATGGGATTTTACTGTATCTTACAGCTCTTCTGTGAACAAAGAATAAGTAAAGCTATTACAGTTATGTATTGTTTGTCTGTTTGGTGTGAATACAACCTTGACTGTTATGCTTAATTGGAGAATGGAAAATATGTTTGATAAATAAGAATAACTGAATAGAATTATTGATATTATTTTTTTACAGGATGTAATGTGAACACAGTTTTGAAAGGAGGATGGACAGCTCTTATGTATGCAGCTAGCTCTGCCCATCCTGAAATTGTGTCATTGCTGCTCGAAAAGGGAGCTAATCCAAAATGTCACAATGGTATGATTTAGTATATCACTAAATATAAAATACAAATATAATAATGAAACACCTTTATGTTTTTGTTTGTTTCACAAGAAAAAGCAGTCAAGTAGACATCCGTGTCTTCATCAGGTGTTGCCATGATTTATTTATTTATTTTATTATTATTATTATTATTATTATTAATATTATTATTTTTTTTTTTTTTTTTAGATTTCGGTTAAAGTTTACAAATCAAAGATTATTTAACATATATGAATAAAATTTGGTATGAAAAATAGAAAAATAGGTCACTGTGACATATTTTTAATCATCGCATGGCTTTTATGTTACAAATCAGAATACTTTATTTACTGTAATTTAAAAATAGGCTAAAATTAAATGATTTGATAAGTATGTTAAAATAATTAAATGTTTAATTTCATTAAATTTTCATGGATATACATATACATGTAATAACATTACACAAGTAAAATACCTTTATCAAAAAGGACACTTTTTAGACAAGACTTGCTATCTGATGATCTCTCGCTATTTTAAAAAAACTATGACATTTTCAGTCTCCAGATAAATTACTTTCTCTATTTAAGTTTAACAAATGATTATGTTATTTTCATAGGATTTCTTAAAATGAGGATGTTGTCAAAAGAGTCCTCCAATTTTATTCAATCTTTATTAGATAAGCCAGAAAAATTGCAAGGAACTTTCTGTTTGACAATAAAATGTTTCCTGATTCCTATTTCAGATATGTATACAGCCCTAATGGCTGCTTGTGCCTCTACAACAAACAGAGCAGACGATGTGTTGAAATGTGTAAACCTGCTGTTAGATAAAGGAGCAGACGTGAATGCCCATGATAGGTACATATAATACATGTAATATACTCCAAAAAGGCACATTTCATCTTAAGCCTCAGTCCTCAGTCTGTCTATCCTTAGACATAAAGATGTCCAATATTTGGTAAAACATAGTCAAAATAAGTACATCATATGACAGGGAGAGGTATAATATTCAACAATAAAAACAGTTAATCATCCTCACCAACTGTTCTGGGGGACCGTTAGTTTTTGTGCATTAGTGTTGTTAAATTTTAGTGACAGTATTATTTTAGCGGTTGGAGTCTTCCGCCAATTGCGATAAAATAAAATTGCTGCTAAATTTTCACGGTTTACAGTATACTTTCCATTTGCTGAGGCCTAGGTGGTTTAAGCCTTAGAGTTTGACTTCTGTGGGTTTGACCCTGTTAATAAGATATGAGAAAAAGTTTTAGACTGACCTATTTAAGTAAGAGGAGATTAAGGTTTTATTTTCAAGGTTAAATATTGGTGTAAGTTATGTTTTAAAGATTAAGAATATTTTCTATTGCTACTTATACATTTTAGCCAAAAAGATTTCTGATGCACTTTGAGTAATCCAAGCATACCAACCAATCTGTTTAAGTTTACAACTTTATATCTAGAAACACTTATAGATCATTTGTGTCTTGTTTATCTTCAGGTTCCATATGTCAGCCTTGACATATGCTGCAAGAGAAGGAAGAGAGGCATTAGTAACTAAGTTGCTGGACGCTGGTGCTAACATCAACAAACAAGATTCCAGAGGATGGACCGTAAGTTGATTGACAAGTCCTTAATAACACAAATCACCAATCTCTTTCTCTCACCAAAGGTGTGCATGTGTGTATATATGTGCATACATGCTTTGACTTCTCTGAATCTACTGAAACCTCATTAACCAAGCCCACATTTTCAGATCAAAGTGCTCCTCAATGGAGGAAACTATGGTGCCTGGAGAAAACAACAAACCTTCTGCAAGCAAGATGACAAACTTATTCACACTAGGATCTACCAATGTTGGATACACTAGGATCCACCAATGTTTGATACACTAGGATCCACCAATGTTGGATTCACTAGGATCTATCAATGTTGGATTCACTAGGATCTACCAATGTTGGATACACTAGGATCCACCAATGTTGGATTCACTAGGATGTACCAATGTTGGATTCACTAGGATCTGGCAGTGTTGGATACACTAGGATCTACCAGTGTTGGATACACTAGGACCTGCAAGTGTTGGATACACTAGGATCTGCCAGTGTTGGATACACTTGGATCCACCAATGTTGGATTCACTAGGATCTATCAATGTTGGATTCACAAGGATCTACCAATGTTGGATACACTAGGATCCACCAATGTTGGATTCACTAGGATGTACCAATGTTGGATTCACTAGGATCTACCAGTGTTGGATACACTAGAATCTACCAGTGTTGGATACACTAGGATCTGCCAGTGTTGGATACACTAGGATCTACCAGTGTTAGATACACTTGGATCCACCAATGTTGGATACACTAGGATCTACCAGTGTTAGATACACTAGGATCCACCAATGTTGGATACACTAGGATCTACCAGTGTTGGATACACTAGGATGTGCCAGTGTTGGATACACTAGGATCTACCAGTGTTGGATACACTAGGATCTACCAATGTTACATACACTAGGATCCACCAATGTTGGATACACTTGGATCTACCAATGTTGGATACACTAGAATCTACCAATGTTGGATACACTTGGATTTACCAGTGTTATATACACTAGGATCCACCAATGTTGGATACACTAGGATCTACCAGTGTTAGATACACTAGAATATACCAGTGTGTGTTGGATACACTAGGATCTACCAATGTTGGATTCACTAGGATCTACCAGTGTTGCATACTCTAGGATCTGCCAGTGTTGGATACACTAGGATCTACCAGTGTTGTATTCACTAGGACCTGCCGTTGTTTGATACACTAGGATCCACCAATGTTGGATACACTAGGATCTGCCAGTGTTGGATACACTAGGATCTACCAGTGTTGGATACACTAGAATCTACCAGTGTTGGATACACTAGGATCTACCAGTGTTAGATACACTAGGATCTACCAGTATTGGATACACTAGGATCTGCCAGTGTTGGATACACTAGGATCCACTAGTGTTGGATACACTAGAATACAATAGTGTTGGTATCTCTAGGATCCACCAGTGTTGGATACACTAGGATCTACCAGTGTTGGATACACTAGGATCCACCAGTGTTGTATTTATAATCTACTGTAATTGTTTGGGTATTATCTTTATATTCTACTGTAATTGTTTGGATATTATCTTTATATTCTACTGTAATCGTTTGGGTGTAATTGTATATTAGTTAAAATTTTTGAAAAAGCTTTTTTTGTATTTTATAGTCTCTGAGCTGGGCAACCAACAAAAATCAATTAAATGTTATGAAGATATTATTGTCTAATGGTGCTTTGAACCTTAAACATTGTGACGGGCTGACAGCTTTAGATATTGCAGTGATGCAGGATTATCAAGAAGTAAGTAATATCTATGTTTACTAGGTGTGGTCATGCAACACAACTAATTCTGAGTGATTTATTTTAATAAGCATCAATGTGCTTTGAACAAAACCCATATAATGTACTTACAGAAAACTTTAATTTAATAAATAAAACTATGAAATACAATGCCTTCACTGCTATTTAAGTGCATGATTACTTAGCATTTTGCATTCCTCTAATATTTTTTTAATCTTGGTCAGTGTAACTATATGAAAACTATGGTATATAATATACCAGTATGGAACTTATTTTGATAGACTGTAAGATACATTTACCAGTATACCAGTATGGAATTTTGAAAGACTATAAGATACATTTGTTATCAGAGTCATTACTTAGTATATTCTGAGTTGTATAGATGGCACAAGATTCTTATAACATGTTATGGTATAACTGGATTGGATAGGATAGGGTAGGGTGGTGTGATGTGGAGTGAAGAGGAGAGGGGTATAAATAAACTGTATATTGTAACAGAAGTACTTTGGTGAAGATATTTAAATGAAATTTCATATAATGATATTTACCTGTACCTGAAATTGACATTTACGTATGTTACTGTTTACATTGATATTTGGTGATTTTATTGAAGAAAAATTAATAATAAAAGAGATTGTTTAACTCACTTCACATGTCCTCACCTGCCTCAATATAAGTGAAAGAATCTTGACTGAGGCTTAAAACACCATTACTCCACTTAACTCATGGATGGTGGAAAAAAAAGGATTTTCTGTGAATAAGGGCCCTCAAGCAAACATTTACTGTGATATTACCTCTGTCTTTTTGATGACACAGATGATATTTCTGTATATAACTGTTACTCTAACTTATTTTATGTACAGGCAATTGCATTGTTAGGAGGAAAAACAAAACAAAATTCGGCGACAGCAGCAGCATCAGCAGCATCATCAGCAGTAATGTTTGATGGTTCTGGTGATTCATATCAACAAAATGGTGTCAGTTCAGACAATACTTCTACATTCAATTATGAGGATTCTGGTGACCAGTAAGTATCACACACACACACACACACACACACACACACTCTCTCTCTCTCTCTCTCTCTCTCTCTCTCTCTCTCTCTCTCTCTCTCTCTCTCTCTCTCTCCACACACATACAAACCCTCCCCCTCTTTCTCTCTCTCCTCACACACACACACACACACACACACACACTCTGTCTCTCTGTCTCTCTCTCTCTCTCTCTCTCATTTTAAGAGGTGAATTTGAGATACACTTTTACAGTTACATCAAGAAAATAGCCTTGCATTCTAAAGAAAGAAATTTAAAATTTATTCTAATTAAATTTATTGATTAGAAATTTTCATATTGATATTGATATTTTAATTGAAGATTGGTTTCATTATTTTATGGTTCTATATTCCAGTTGTATCTGCTAATTATGGCTAATAATTGACCATGAATGTTGTTACATAGAAAGAGCTTTAATAGCATTTTCTGCATTTTTGAATGGTATTATTTAGTACATATACATATACAAGAATGGGATACATTGTAATCTATCTTTATTTTATACAGAGGTGTTGTTAAATATGGTGAATTAGAACTGTTTCTATCTGGACTTGGCCTTAGAACACTGGTACCAACATTTCAACATCATCATGTAGATTTTTCAACATTTCTACAAATGACGGATGAAGATTTGATAAAGGTCAGTGGAAATTGTTGATAAGTTGTGTTTGGACTGTTAAATCAGTTTATAATCAACATAGAAACATATGGCTTTTCTGAAATTTCCCAACATGTGTAAGATGCTAAATAATAAATTTTATGCTCTTAGGTTTTAAATGCTTACCTGAGCAAGTACTGAAAGTGAGCTGTTCACTGTTCCTCTTTTTGTCATCTATTGTCTATTGTCCATTGTTTAGACTCCAAAAACTAATCACTTAAACCGCTTCTTTTACAGAACCATCAAACGCATGGCAATGAAACTTGGCAGGGATGCCTCTAGACCTAAGCACTTTGTGAAGCTTGCTGAGCTTGACTTGCATCCATTTCTTCTCCAGAACCAGTAAGCTCATGGTGATGAAGCTTTACAGGGGTGTTTATAAGTCTAAGCACTTTACATTTTATGAAGCACATTGAGCTGTATCCAAGGTCACATGGAACCCAGATAATAAAATCTTTAAAATAAAACTTCTTGTCATGAACAGTAATGCCAAAAACTTTGAAACTTCATATATAGCATCAGTTCATGAAGTTCTAACAAATTTACAAAGCTAGTTGACCTTGACCCACATTTAAGGATATTGACCTAGAGTACGAAATCTTTAAACAGTGATTTAAGGCTCATTGGTATCTTGTTTCAATGATATATATTCATTCTGTATAATAGATTCTGTCTTGAATGCTATTTAGTCTTGTACTATTTGTAGTTGGAATATTCCAATTAAGTTCTACATACATGTACAACTGAAACCCTTGCATACCTTATGATCATACTACAATTTGATTGTTTGTTTATTTTTCTAAATGATAGGTCCTGAAATATTGATCTGATTTTGACAAAATTAGACCACTATGTTTATTGTTGAAAAAACTCCATTAAGTTGGAATATGGAAAAATCCATGTTTAACAAATCAGCATACTGCAATTTAATTGGTAGATTGTTTCCAATAATAATTTCTGTACTGTTATTGGATGTCGAACCACTCAGTGTGATTATTATTAAAGTACCTTCATTAAGTTTTAGATGACACATAATCACATTATTATAAAAGTAGCATACTTCAATCTTATAGGTTGAATGATTGTAGAAGATTATTTCAATGATTGTGATTGGATTTTGTCAAAACTGTTTCATTTTTTTTTTAATTTGAGAGATAGGGTTTATCAAAATCAGTTTTTTTCTGTCTCTGTGAATACTTTTTTGTCTGCTCTTTTGCTTTTACAGTTTTGAACTATTTGTTACATTAATCTTTTTTACTATGGAACATATGTACCTGCAGTTTTCATTATGATGCATCAGTTAATTCAAGAGTTATTGCCTTTTTCCTGGTATTTTGGTACTAGTATTGTTCTAGTTTATAGCATTTTTGTCTTCACTTTAACAGTTTTTAAACAGTTTTTTTAGCTCACCTCAACAGAAGTGCTCATGTGAGCTATTGGTATCAATAGAGGCAGACCTCCATCGTCTGTCGTCCGTTGTCCGTCCATCCGTCAACAAATGCTTCTCAGAAACTTCTGGTCACATTTTGTTTAAACTTGGTCAAAAGCATCTATAGAACTAGCCTTTCAGATTGGTTGTTTTTGGTTGCCATAGCTACCAAATGTGGGTCACAATGACCTACATAGTTAAAAACCTAAAAAATTTTCTTCTCTTAAAGCACTGCACTGAGATAAAATCTGATGTGATATTTGGCATCTACGGCATCTTATATACCAAGTTTGTGAATTATTTGTGAAAAATTAGGTTACGCATTTTTGCGTTTATTTTTTGTATTTTGTAAATAGAACTTTTTTACAAAAATTACAATAATGAATAAATTTAGGTGAACTCTTTTTCCAAACATCATTTTGTTTATGTAAAAAAACATATGTTTAACAATTTTCATGAAATTCTGTAAAATACAAGTCACTTTTTTCGGCCTTTTTCCATTTTCAATTCTAGCAACCCAAGGGTCAAGGGTTCAAATCCCAGTGGGGCCACTTTTTCTTTTTAAATTTTTTGATTTTTTTTTTAATTTTTGAATTTTTTGACTTACAATGGTGCATAGAAGAGATTTTATGAAATTTTACTTTTTAGTGTAATTATTTTTTTTGAAATACATGTGATACTGCAACCCAAGGGTCGAGGGTTCAAATCCCAGTGGAGCCACTTTTTTTTTTTTTTAATTTTTTTTTTATTATTTTTTTTCTGAATTTTTATGACTTACAATGGTGCATGGAGGAAGTTTTATGATTTTTAGCTCACCTGACCGAAAGGTCATGTGAGCTTATGGCATAGCGCGGCGTGTGTATGTGTGTGCGTGCATGTGTGCTGCGTTGTTAACACCTGATTTCGACTTCTGCTCCAAAACTGCTGAACAGATTTCAATGATACTTGGTCAGAAGCATATATGAGCTGGTGCAATTCAGATTTGTTCATGGCGTTGCCATGGCTACCAAACTAGGTCAAGGTGACCTAGGGGTCCAAAAATCTTTAAAAATCTTCTTCTCTGAAACCGATGATGGTAGAAAAAATCTGATGTGATATTTGGATTCTCTAGGGTCGTAAGCCTATAGTTTGTTCATTTCGTGAAATTTGGTCAAAAAATGGGTTACGCGTTTTTGCGTTTTATTTAAAAAATTTCGTAAAATGGCTTCAAATTGTTATAACTTGACTATTTGAACAGATAATGACATGGGGTTTTCAGTTTTGACTTTTTCATGAAATGACCTTTAAAATAGGGTCAAGGTCACAAATCAAGGTCATGCCCTAATTAGTGATTTTTGCAGTTTTAGGCAATTTTTTTGCAAATATTAAGAGATATATGAATTCAAACCATTGTTAATGTTCCCCATGACAAAATTTAAAAAGGTACTAAGTTTCGTAACTATATGATAATCCATGTAGGAGTTGTTGCCCCTGAAATGTTATTTTTGGCTTATAAATACTAAAATTGTGCATTAGCTTGAAAACTATAAGCTTTTTGTATAGGCATGTATATAAGAATATTGTAGGTATTGATATGACAGTCATTGTGATATGTGGTTCAAGGTCATATGTTGAAAGGTCAAGGTCATAGCTGCATACGTGTACTGAAACTGTGAATTATCTTGAAAACTATTAACTTTTTGTACAAGCATGTATATTAGAATATTGTAGATATTGATGTGACGATCATTTTGATAT
Source organism: Tegillarca granosa (assembly GCA_029721355.1). NCBI lineage: Eukaryota > Metazoa > Mollusca > Bivalvia > Arcoida > Arcidae > Tegillarca > Tegillarca granosa. The sequence continues at coordinate 42,746,485 of CM056599.1, read as the reverse complement.
ATGGTTCAAGGGTCAAGGTCATAGCTGCATAAGTGTACTGAAATTGTAAATTATCTTGAAAACTATGAACTTTTTGTATAGGCATATATATTAGAATATTGTAAGACTTGATATGACAATCATTTTGATATATGGTTCAAGGTCACATGTTCAGAGGTCAAGGTCATAGCTGTAGAAGAAGACTGAAATTGTAAATTATCTTGAAAACCATTAACATTTTGTACAGGCATGATTATAAGAATATTGTAGGTGTTGATATTACAAACATTTTGATATAAGGTTCAAGTTCATAAGTTCAAAGATCAAAGTCATGGCTGCATAACCATATGGTTAATGATTTGGAAATTATTCATTGTACTATAGTTAAATCATGCATATGAGCTATTTAAAAATGAAATGTGACTAGACATTTCTGATTAATTATTGCAGGATTTTCCAAACTTGAGTAAGTTTATGAACTTTTTTTAATTAAGTTCTTTGTAAGTTTTTGGACATTTCCTCAGGTGAGCATTAAGGCCCATGGGCCTCTTGTTTAATTTTTAGGTTGCCATAGCTACATTGACCTAAATAGTTGAAAACCTAAAAAAATTTTCTTCTCCAAAACCACTTCACTGAAATAAAATCTGATGTGATATTTGGCATCTAAAGCATCTTATAAACCAAGTTTGTAAATTCCAACAATTTTGTGAAAAATTAGGTTACGTGTTTTTGCATTTATTTTTTATACATTGTAAATAGTTCTTTTTTACCAAAATTACAATATTTATAAATTTAGGTGAACTCTTTTTCCAAACATCATTTTCTTATGTGAAGAAACATATGTTTAACAATTTTCATGAAATTCTGTAAAATACAAGGCACTTTTTTCGATCTTTCTCATTTTCAATTCTAGCAACCCAAGGGTATAGGGTTCAAATCTTAGTGAGGCTACTTTTATTTTTTTTTAATTTTTTTATTTTTTTTCTATTTATCAAGACATACCAGTTACATTCAAACTCAGGTGAGCAAATTAGGGCCATCTTGGGCCTCTTGTTTTAAATTTTACAGTAACTGTTTTATACCACAGGAATTTGTGACCTCTGATATATGTGCAGTGTTGTATTTGTTAACCTAGTACCATTACATTAAGATTTTCATATTTTAACATAGCCAATAAATGCTGATATTGACTAGTTGCATCCACACCGTAACAAGCAGATACTGGCAAATTAGTGAATCACTAAGTCAAGTAGTTTGCAGGTTTTTAGATGGGTATACAGCAGTTAGGTATGTTTTCTAAAACATTTATTTTTAAATTTTTAGATGAAAATACAGCAGTTTGGTATTAGAAGGAAAATTTTAGATGGAATACAAGATGTACACAAGAAAGAATGGGAGAAATCTAGCATTAATGCTATCCCCTACAACAAAATGATAAGGTAGGTATATATACCCAGTATAACATATTATTGATTATTGTTATTTACTCTGTCAAAATGTTATAATGTGAGAGAGATTCCACAAAAAATGTTACAATGTGAAGGGGATTCCACATAAAATGTTACAATGTGAGGGGGATTCCACTAAAATGTTACAATATGAGAGGGGTTCCACTAAAAATGTTACAATGTGAGAGGGATTCCACTAAAATGTTACAATGAGAGGGGGATTCCACAAAAAGTAATAACATATGGGGGGATTCTACAAAAAAAATGTTACAAACTGAAGGGGATTCCACAAAAATGTTACAATGTGAGGGGGATTCCACTAAAATTTACAATATGAAAGGGATTCCAAAAAAATGTTACAATGTGAGGGGGATTCCACAAAAAGTGTTAAAATATGAGGGGATACTAAAAAAAATTGTTACAAAATGAAGGGGATTCCACAAAAAAAATATAACAATGTGAGAGGAATGCCACTAAAAATTTTACAATGTGAGGGGAATTCCACAAAAAATGTTACAATGTGAGGGGGATTCCACATAAAATGTTACAGTTTGAGGGACATTCCACAAAAATGTTACAGTGTGAGGGGGATTCCACTCAAATGTTACAATATGAGGGGGATTTCACAAAAAAATGAAACAGTGTGCATGGGATTCTAAAAAATTGTAAAATGTGAGGGGGATTGCATAAAAAAAAAAATGTTGTAATGTGAGGGGGATTCCACATAAAATGTTACAGTTTGAGGGACATTCCACAAAAATGTTACAGTGTGAGGGGGATTCCACTCAAATGTTACAATATGAGGGGGATTTCACAAAAAAATGAAACAGTGTGCATGGGATTCTAAAAAATTGTAAAATGTGAGGGGGATTGCATAAAAAAAAAATGTTGTAATGTGAGGGTGATTTGCCAAAAAAATGTTACAATGTGGGTGGGATTAAATAAAAAATGTAACATTGTGAGGGGAATTCCACAAAAAATGTTGCAATGTTAGGGGAATTCCACAAAAAAAAAAATGTTACAATGTGAGGGGATTCCACAAAAAATGTTACAATGTGAAAAAGATAGAAAAAAAGTTACAGTGTGAGTGGGATTAAAAAAAATATTACAATGTGAGGGGGATTCCACAAAAATGTTACAATGTGAGAGAGATTCCACAAAAAAATGTTAACAAAAAAATGTTACAATGTGTGTGGGATTCCACTAAAAATGTTACAATGTGAGGGGGATTCCACAAAAATGTTACAATGTGAGGGGGATTCCACAAAAATGTTACAATGTGAGAGAGATTCCACAAAAAAATGTTTACAAAAAAATGTTACAATGTGTGTGGGATTCCACTAAAAATGTTACAATGTGAGGGGGATTCCACAAAAAATGTTACAATGTGAGGGGGATTCCATTAAAAATGTTATAATGTGAGAGAGATTCCACAAAAAATGTTACAATGTGTGTGGGATTCCAAAAAAAGGTTACAACGTGAGGGGTATTCTAAGGGAATCTAAAAAATGTTATAATGTGAGGGGATTCCAAAAAAATGTTACAATGTGGGTGGGATTCTAAAAATATTACTATTTGAGGGAAATTGCACAAAAAAATGTTACAGTGTGAGTGGGAATCTAACAAATGTTAAAATGTGAGGGGGAATTGACAAAAAGAAAAAAAGTTACAATGTGAGGGGGATTCCTCAAAAAAAGTTGCAGGTTGCTCACCTGAAAATGATGTACACTCAGCTTGATTTTGGCAAACTGGAGCTTCTATTCTTAAAAAAGATTTTTCCTATATTTTGAGCTAGTGACCTACTTATTGACCCAACATGACCCATATACGAACTTGAGCTAGCTTTTGTCAGGAGGATCATTCTGAGCCAGTTTGATGAAGATTGGACTAAAATTGGGGCCTCAGGAGTGTTAACAAGGTTTTCTTATAATTTGACCTAGTGACCTACTTATTGACCCAACATGGCCAATATACAAACTTGAGCTAGCTTTGTCAAGAGCATCATTCTGACTAAGTTTGGTGAAGATTGGACTAAAATTGGGGCCTCTGGAGTGTTAACAAGGTTTTTTACAATTTGACCTTGTGATCTACTTATTGAACCTACATGGCCGATATACGAACTTGAGCTAGCTTTTGTCAAGAAGATAATTCTTACTAAGTTTGATGAAGATTGGACTAAAATTGGGGCCTCAGGAGTGTTAACAAGATTTTTCTACAATTTGACCTAGTGACCTACTTATTGACCCAACATGGCCAATATACGAACTTAAGCTAGCTTTTGTTAAGAGGATCACTCTGAGAAAGTTTGATTAAGATTGCACACAAATTGTGGCCTAAGGAGTGTTAACAATCAAAAGTTGACACACGATGTATTTTGTGCTCAGGTGAGCTAAAAATGTTTCAGTGTGGGTGGGATTCTAAAAATGTTACAATGTAAGGGGGATTGCACAAAAAATGTTGCAATGTGAGGGGGAATTGACAAAAAATGTAACATTGTTAGGGGGATTCCACAAAAAATGTTACAATGGGAGTAGGATTCCAAAAAAATGTTACAATGTGTGTGGGATTCCAAAAAAAATGTTACAATGTGAGGGGTATTCTAAGGGAATCTAAAAAATGTTATAATATGAGGGGATTCCAAAAAAATGTTACAATGTGGGTGGGATTCTAAAAATATTACTATTTGAGGGAAATTGCACAAAAAAATGTTACAGTGTGAGTGGGAATCTAACAAATGTTAAAATGTGAGGGGGAATTGACAAAAAGAAAAAAAGTTACAATGTGAGGGGGATTCCTCAAAAAAAGTTGCAGGTTGCTCACCTGAAAATGATGTACACTCAGCTTGATTTTGGCAAACTGGAGCTTCTTTTTTAAAAAAGATTTTTCCTATATTTTGAGCTAGTGACCTACTTATTGACCCAACATGACCCATATACAAACTTGAGCTAGCTTTTTTCAGGAGGATCACTCTGAGCCAGTTTGATGAAGATTGGACTGAAATTGGGGCCTCAGGAGTGTTAACAAGGTTTTCTTTTTATTTGACCTAGTGACCTACTTATTGACCCAACATGGCCAATATACAAACTTGAGCTAGCTTTGTCAAGAGCATCATTCTGACTAAGTTTGATGAAGATTGGACTGAAATTGGGGCCTCAGGAGTGTTAACAAGATTTTTCCTATATTTTGAGCTAGTGACCAACTTATTGACCCAACATGGCCCATATACGAACTTAAGCTAGCTTTTGTTAAGAGGATCATTCTGAGAAAGTTTGATTAAGATTGCACACAAATTGGGGCCTCAGGAGTGTTGTGCTCAGGTGAGCTAAAAATGTTACAGTGTGGGTGGGATTCTAAAAATGTTACAATGTAAGGGGGATTGCACAAAAAATGTTGCAATATGAGGGGGAATTGACAAAAAATGTAACATTGTTAGGGGGATTCCACAAAAAATGTTACAATGTGAGGGGATTTTACAAAAAATGTTACAATGTGAGAGGATTCCACAAAAAATGTTACAATGTGAGGGGATTTCACAAAAAAATGTTACAATGTGAGGGGAATTCTACAGAACAACAGCAAATTACGTCAAGTAGCACAATTTTTTTTTACATATTTAGACCAAACAATGCTTATATCTGTAAATTATCAATTTTACATTTCAAGACATAATTGTGTGGTTCTCTGAAACATAGTAAAAGACTTGTCATTTAGTAATGATAGAAAATTATAACATTGAGTTTAAGACAATGCTTAATTTTCCTCATTAAAAGAGAGATCTGTTGGTGGGAAATTCATCAGCAGATGGCCAAGGTAAATGTATATGCTTATTCAGCATTGACAAAATGTTAAGTTCCATTCAAATGATGGCATGGCACAGATACTGGAGATAGATCAACAGACAAGTCACTGAGCTGATGCCAAACCAAATAAATTATCACTTATGTGGAGACTCTCATATTAAATGACAAAAGAATTAAGATTTATGACATAGTTAAGAATTATGATATTTGGAAGTTGAGTTGAGAAATGGTGTTTTATTTCCCAATTAAGATTTTTTTTACATGCTTGAGGTGGTCAATTCTGGAATGATGGAGGAAACCAGAGTACCTGGAGAAAACCACCAACCTTTAGGATATTTGGAAATGTTTGCATAATTATTTATGAAATATCTATAAGATGTGTCTCTTTAAACCTCATAACCAATATAGTAGCTCAGTTGGTAGAGTGCTTGCTTCGTATATGGGAGGTCAGAGTTCGAAACCCATCCAAAGATGGCAAAGACTTGAAAATAGGTAGTGCCTGTTCTTTTGCCAAACACTCAGCATTTAGAAATGAAAGTCACAAAGGTCCTTTGGAGGGTCCTCAAAAACATATGTCTCGTCTCTTGGCAGACATGGTACACTAAAGAACCCTCCCTGCCCTTAGCGAACTGCAAAGGTCAAAATTTCTACCACTTCACCTGTAGCTGGTGATGTCTTGGTGTAAGTGAAATATTCTTGACTGGGCTGTAAAACCCCATTAAATCAATGGAATCAAACAATCTTGAAACCTTAAGGTGCTTAGTTGCCTCCAAAGATTTTACTTGCTTCTTTCTGACAATGCTGTTATTTTTTAATTTAACTTTGAACAAATAAATCAGCCACTCTGTTGTCTAGATCAAGTGTACACTCAACTGAAATTAGTGTTTTACATTCCAGTCAAGATTTTTTTCAGTTAGGTAGTTAAGATGTAGCATTCTTTGGATAAATTGTAATTAACTTGCAAAAACATTGGAATAGGGGCCCTAAATGAAGCAAATGTGAAAGAGACCGATATTGAGGCATTTATATCAGGAATGGTTGAGTAAACCAGAGTGTCTAGAGTGAACAATGACCTTCTGGATCCTAAATGGGGAAATTGTGGATAAAACCATTGAATTGTTTGAATAGCCTGTCTAATAAATGTACTTAGCTACTCCTTAGATATTTTAGATATAGCGTCTTTGAGACAAATGCTATTCGATTTTTGCTAACTTTGACATTTATACTGGAAATGGGGAAGCTGTAGATAAGCCCTATAAATTATTTCAAAATCCTTTTCAGTGGGTGTAAAGTTGTAAGCCTAAGCACTATTAGATGTAGAATCCTCTGGACAATAGTATTAAATGTGTAGAAACCTTTGTATTTGGAGCCTCAAATGAGGGAATTGCAAATCAGTCCTTTTATTTCAAAATCCCAATGAGCATTAATTTTATCAAATTAAGATTGTGCTGAGAAGAAAGAAAATCACTTAATTTATGAAAGCAATAAATCTATGGTACTGCCAATAATTTGACATATCTTTAGGTGAGCAATAAAGCCTTTTTGACCTCTGCTTGTTGTCTAGTAATACAATTTATTCTACTGTGTAAATGATTAGGGGAACCTCATTGAAGTAAAGAAATCTTAATTACTGGTAAGGAACAATTGTGAAAATAGGAGTAAGAAATCATTGATGGTTTTGTTCTTCTATGTAAGAAAGCTAAGCATCACAGAATATTAAAGACAATTTATTTTTTTGATGTAGCCAATACTTGTATAGGTATTACAGATACCAGTAATTAAACTGCCAAAGTCAATCAGATTTGATTTCCCTCCCACACCTGCTAGCTCCACCCACAAAATGTGTGGTAATATAATGTTATCTAACATTGGTGATAGTTATTGATCAGATTCACAAAAATAAAATTTAAAATATTATATATATTTATAACATCCTTGAGATATGAAAAAAAATTGTCAGACTTTGTAATAATCAGTGAATATAAATATCAGCTGATATATAATTATCTGTAACGGAATCAGAGATAATCTACGTTATATGTGTTATAAAAAACGGAATTTCTCACCGACTGACAAACCCAGGTGTAAAGTAATGATATAACAATTGATGTCAGTAATAACCAAAGATAATATCAACTCTGTCAAGATTTTTATCAAATCATCTTTCTAGATTTACATTATCAAACAAGGAAAAAAATTATCCAAACACCTATGTTATTCAGCAATTGACTGTATAGTTTGGGGTTTCAGAGGTTGTATTTTCTTTATCAAACAGAAAAAACCTATCTAAACACCTATTTTATTTAACATTTAATGGGTATAGTTTAGGGGTTCTTTATCAAATGGGGAAAAAATGCTATCTAAACACTATCTGTTTTAATGTTTGACATAGTTGGGGTTTTGTTTAATGGGTTTCCCCCAGTTGGAGTATCAATGGATTTTACAAACAACAATTCTGTTTATAACAAATTTTATCAATTAACTCACTCAGCATGAAAATATACTATCCGTTAGATTTTGCAGTTTAATAGGCCATTTATAAAATATGGATTGTATAATTATTCTTGGATTGTATTTGTCTTGTGATATTTAGGGATTTCATTTTCAGAATTGGGTATTTAAAATTGAAATACATACTATGTGTGATGTATTTTTAAAGGAAATGGTTTGGAAATACAGTTGAACCTGTAAAAATTGAACCCTGAATAAACTAAAAATCTGCCTAAATCACATAAATGAAACAATTTTTTAGGGCAAACTATCAGTTAGTTAAAACAGCCTATCAACCCTGTGTAACTTGTCAGAATCTTTGGTCTTGACAATGATATACATAAATCCCTTCAAGAGAACTCTGTGTAACCCAATCAGAATCTTTGTTCTGGAAGGTGGTATACATAAATCTCTTAAAGAACCTGTGTAACCCAATCAGAATCTTTGATCTGGAAGGTGGTATACATAAATCCCTTCAAGAGAATCTGTGTAACCCAATCAGAATCTTTGTTCTGGAAGGTGGTATACACAAATCCTTTCAAGAGAACTCTGTGTAACCCAATCAGAATCTTTGATCTGGAAGGTGGTTTACATAAATCCCTTCAAGAGAACCTGTGTAACCCAATCAGAATCTTTGATCTGGAAGGTGGTATACATAAATCCCTTCAAGAGAACTCTGTGTAACCCAATCAGAATCTTTGTTCTGGACAATGGTATACATAAATCCCTTCAAGAGAACGCTGTGTCACCCAATCAGAATCTTTGACCTGGAAGGTGGTATACATAAATCCCTTCAAGAGAACTCTGTGTAACCCAATCAGAATCTTTGGTCTGGAAGGTGGTATACATAAATCCCTTCAAGAGAACTCTGTGTAACCCAATCAGAATCTTTGTTCTGGAAGGTGGTATACATAAATCCTTTCAAGAGAACCTGTGTAACCCAACAGAATGTTTGTTCTGAAATGTATTCGGTTTAGACTGGTCCCACTGTATGTCTTTACACATATCCCTGTATTTAGAATGACTTTGAAATTCTAGACTTCCTCTACGATATCAAAGTCTACATTTTATTCTTTTCCATTCAAAGTTTATGTATCTCATGTTTTGATAAAATCTTTACATAAAAAACTGTAGAAAGCTAATATTTCTGTTATGTTTGAAATGAAATACCCCTTACATGCAAATAAAAAACAAAATCTCAAAACAATCTCCACATTTTGAAAAGGTGTTAAACTTATCAAATATAGAAATATAAAGTTTACTTGTAAAACCAATATTTACATAAACTTGGATGACTTACAGTATGTTGGACTTCAATGTTTAGTTTTCCTGGTATATGAGGTATCAGATTTGATAGAACAGAAAAGCAAAACTTCTTACTCAAAACAACTTTGAATTATCCATTTTATTTTTACTTAAATGGAGATAGCATTGTTAAAGTTATTTTAAAAAATCACTAGCTGATGTTAAATGTGATGGAAGCATAATATGTAACATACACTGTTTATATCACTTGGGATACTAAATAAATATATGTGTGTGTGTGTGTGTGTTTGTGTGTGTGTGTTTGTTTGTTTTTCAGACTAGTTACTGTCAAATCATTGCTATTTGTTTGGTTTAAATTTAGTCATTGTACACTTTAAAAAAAATTTGGGAGAAAACTGAAAACAAATCCAAATGAGGGCATTGGTAGTTACATTTAATTTCATGGTTTTTACTTACCCATGATAGAAGCATATTGAAATCCCCCACAAACATCTGTAATTTTACTGTATATACCGGTAGTTTGGATTTTCAGACTAGTTATAAAATTGTTTTTCAGACTAGTTATGAAGTTTGGATTTTAGACTAATGATGAAATTTGGACTTTCAGACCAGTTATGAAATTTGGATTTTAGACTAGTTATGAAATTTGGATTTTCAGACTATTTATGAAATTTGGATTTTCAGACTATTTATGAAATTTGGATTTCAGACTAGTTATGAAGTTTGGAATTTCGTACTAGTTATGAAGTTTGGATTTTCATGCCAGTTATGAAGTTTGGATTTTAGACTAATGATGAAATTTGGACTTTCAGACCAGTTATGAAATTTGGATTTTAGACTAATGATGAAATTTGGATTTTCAGACTATTTATGAAATTTGGATTTCAGACTAGTTATAAAGTTTTGATTTTCTTACTAGTTATGAAGTTTGGATTTTCATACTAGTTATGAAGTTTGGATTTTCTTACTAGTTATGAAGTTTGGATTTTCATACTAGTTATGAAGTTTGGATTTTCAGACTAATGATGAAGTTTGGAATTTTAGACTAAGTTTTCTGTTTTTGTTCTATAAAAAATATCATATCAATTTCCTCCCATACATTATTTTGGTATTCAGATACTTAGACAAGGATGACAAGTAAACATAAATATTTAATGATGAAATATTGAAAAATTTAAATTGATTAATAAAATTAAGATTAAAACAATTATTTTTATGGTTGATAGTTGATGATTTATTGATCTTAAAGGAATTTTGACACACCTTATTATAACTGTCACCGTTACAGTATGTTCCCCTTCATTATAGTCATGTCAAAACAGGATGTGTGATAAATGATATAAAAATAGTTTAGTTTGGATACAATCCAACAGGTGTCTCTGATAAAGTTGTGATATTATCATACACATATTTACATAGTTATTGTGAAATAAGAAAATAATTTTTTGTAATTAACTGTTTTTGTATGAATTACATTATGGGTTTGAACCCACATCCTGGCTGTGGTACCTGTCTTTGAAGAAGACATTTTATGTCACTTGACAACAGTTTACCCAGCTAGTAAATGAAAATAACCCTGTGTAACAATAACTTACAAACTTAACCAAATTTTAGTAAGAAAAAGAGAAAAAGATTTGTGTACCACATGGAATTTTATATCATAAAAACCAAGATATATATATATATTTTAACTTATTTTGCACAGGAAATTCTTTGGTTAACCTTGGGTGACTATTTTTAAGACCTGGCTGAATGAATACATGTATATCCTCAATGATATGGGTACTTTTATTTTATTTTTAAATTGCTTTTTTTTTTACCTATAATACCATGTGCTTTGTGCTAGCCATGTCAACAAAAATATGAGATCTTGTCTGGACCAAGTAATTCCTTCTACTCTATTACTTATTCTTTTAACAAAGTGCTTCTATCAGTCCTTAGGTACATGTACCTTTTATAATATGTTTCTTATTATAACAGCATTTAATGAATTTTCTATTTCAGACTTGCAGATTCTGTTGCTATGGTTGCCAATATTTCTAGACATACAAAATTTATTAAAAGTACGATTGGATTTATTCAAGATCAAATAAAAACCAGTCCACAGATACTAGAAGTCCAGGTATTTTTTCTGTCTCAATTAGAAAATTCCCTTGTAAGAAGCCTCAAATGCCAAGAGGTCCAAAGAAATTACTTACAGGTCACAGTTCCTCTTTCTGTTCAGGTTCAATTCAAATCCCTTATAGCAGATCCTAGTGCGACAAAGTTTGTTAACACATTTTACAAAGATTGATGATTTTAGTTTTTTAAACAAAAAAAAAATTCTATTCTGGGCATAAATTAACATTCCTTCACTCTACTCTTTTGCAGTTCTGAATATGTTTTAAGCCTACAGTTTATCTTAACATATTATGTTGTGAGATCTCCCTTATTCTTTAAAAGGGAGAGAAAACGGCATACAGCATCAACATTTGTTTAGCTATCATAAACAATCTCAAACTAGGTTATTCTGATATTTTGATTAATGAGGGTTTTAATTTTTTTTTATGCCCCCCTTCAAAAAAGGGAGGGCATATTGCTTTGCTGCTGTCTGTCATTCTGTAGGTCGGTCTGTCTGTCCACCAATAGTTTCTGTTCATTTTCTTTGCAGAGGTTGCACATACTGAAATGAAATTTGGTTTACAGATTTATCAATAGAATATCTAGGTCAAGTTCTGTTTTGGGTACGATCAAGCAATTTTTGACACAGTTATTCCCCTTGGACTTAGAAAATTTTTTAACTATTTGCAGTTTCCGTTCATTTTCTTTGCAGAGGTTGCACAAACTGAAATGAAATTTGGTATACAGATTTATCATAAAAATATCTAGGTCAAGTTCTGTTTTGGATATGAACGAGCAATTTTTGACAATGTTATCCCCCTTGAACTTAGAAAAAAATTAATTATTTGCTTTACATTCATTATCTCTACAAAGGTTGATCAAATTAATTACTGATATAACATATATAATCAGGTTGGTTGAATATGGTTATATTGATAATAATTTATAATTTAGAAGTACAGTCAAACCTATCTTAAGGTCTAAATGTTTGTGCAACCTATAATTTAATTTTTTTTAAGCTTAGACACATAATACTTGATAGATTTATGCATCTCAGATAGTACTGTTAGATGACCCCTATTGATTTTAAGTTCAAAAGGTCAATTTCATGTTTTTTTTTGTTTTTTGTTTTTTTTTTTTTTTTTTTTTGTTTTTTGTTAATTCCAAATTCACTAGCACTTAGGTGTAGGTGAATGATTTATTAATATTTTTTATGTCTGTTTTTATAAAAGGCAATTATGTTAATTCTAGAAAATTCTAAAATAAAAAAATTGTTAAATGTTCTAGTTGAGAGTGAAAAATATTTGTAGTGAATTATTTAATAATACTTCATTGCTTCCTTACTGCTATGGTCATTGTTTTATTGATTTCACATTATTTTCAAAAGTTCATCACATCTTTCTGAAAGACAAAAATAAGTTTTACTAGATTTAAATTATAAATTCTGTTAATTTATTAGATTTCTGTTTAAAAACTGACACAATATTCCACATTTATGTTTCTTTTTAATTTATCTTAGGATGGAACAAGTCCTATTCATCTACATGAAAATGTACAAGAAACCATAAATAATGTACAATCACTGCAAGATGAATTACGTAGATTTAATACTCATTTATGTAAGGTAAGATAAATTTCGATATTTAAATACCCATCTGTGTAACTGATGGTGAATTACTTTATGTAATACTTATCTGTTTCACTGATGGCAAATCACATCAATTTAATCTTCATTTGTGTAAAACAAGAAAAAATTTTGTCATTTAATTACTCATCTGTGTCTCTGAAGATGAATTAGGTCATTTTAATACTCATCTATGTCACTGAAGATGAATTAGGTCATTTTAATACTCATCTATGTCCCTGAAGATGAATTAGGTCATATTAATACTTATCTGTATCACTGAAAATGATTTATGTCATTTTAATACTCATCTGTGTCACTGAAAATGATTTATGTCATTTTATTACTCATCTATGTCACTGCTGATGATTTATGGCATTTTAATACTCATCTGTGTCACTGAAGATGATTTATGTCATTTTAATACTCATCTGTGTCACTGAAATTATTTATGTCATTTTAATACTCATCTGTGTCACTGAAAATGATTTATGGCATTTTAATACTCATCTGTGTCACTGAAATTATTTATGTCATTTTAATACTCATCTGTGTCTCTGAAGATGATTTATGGCATTTTAATACTCATCTGTGTCACTGAAATTATTTATGTCATTTTAATACTCATCTGTGTCACTGAAAATGATTTATGTCATTTTAATACTCATCTGTGTCACTGAAGATGATTTATGGCATTTTTAATACTCATCTGAGTCACTGAAGATGATTTATGGCATTTTAATACTCATCTATGTCACTGCTGATGATTTATGTCATTTAATTACTCATCTGTGTCCCTGAAGATGAGTTAGGTAATTTAATTACTCATCTGTGTCCTTGAAGATGAATTAGGTCATTTTAATACTCATCTATGTCACTGCTGATGATTTATGGCATCTTAATACTCATATGTGTCACTGAAGATGATTTATGTCATTTTAATACTCATCTGTGTCACTGAAAATGATTTATGTCATTTTAATACTCATCTGTGTCACTGAAAATGATTTATGTCATTTTAATACTCATCTATGTCAATGCTGATGATTTATGTCATTTTAATACTCATCTATGTCACTGCTGATGATTTATGTCATTTTAATACTTGTCTGTGTCACTGAAGATGAATTAAGTCATTTTAATACTCATCTGTGTCACTGACGATGAATTAGGTCATTTTAATACTCATCTATGTCAATGCTGATGATTTATGGCATTTTAATACTCATATGTGTCACTGAAGATGAATTAGGTCATTTTAATACTCATCTATGTCACTGAAGATGAATTAGGTCATTTTAATACTCATCCGTGTCCCTGATGATGAATTAGGTCATTTTTATACTCATCTATGTCACTGCTGATGATTTATGGCATTTTAATACTCATCTGAGTCACTGAAGATGATTTATGGCATTTTAATACTCATCTGAGTCACTGAAGTTGATTTATGGCATTTTAATACTCATCTATGTCACTGAAGATGAATTAGGTCATTTTAATACTCATCTATGTCACTGAAGATGAATTAGGTCATTTTAATACTCATCTATGTCACTGAAGATGAATTAGGTCATTTTAATACTCATCCGTGTCCCTGACGATGAATTAGGTCATTTTAATACTCATCTATGTCAATGCTGATGATTTATGGCATTTTAATACTCATCTGAGACACTGAAGATGATTTATGGCATTTTAATACTCATCTGAGTCACTGAAGATGATTTATGGCATTTTAATACTCATCTATGTCACTGAAGATGAATTAGGTCATTTTAATATTCATCTATGTCACTGAAGATGAATAAGGTCATTTTAATACTCATCCATGTCCCTGATGATGAATTAGGTCATTTAAATACTCATCTATGTCACTGCTGATGATTTATGGCATTTTAATACTCATCTGTGTCACTGAAGATGATTTATGGCATTTTAATACTCATCTGTGTCACTGAAAATGATTTATGTCATTTTAATACTCATCTATGTCACTGAAGATGAATTAGGTCATTTTAATACTCATCTATGTCACTGAAGATGAATTAGGTCATTTTAATACTCATCTGTGTCACTGAAAATGATTTATGTCATTTTAATACTCATCTGTGTCACTGAAAATGATTTATGTCATTTTAATACTCATCTATGTCACTGAAGATGAATTAGGTCATTTTATTACTCATCTGTGTCACTGAAGATGAATTAGGTCATTTTAATACTCATCTGTATCACTGAAAATGATTTATGTCATTTTAATACTCATCTATGTCACTGCTGATGATTTATGTCATTTTAATACTCATCTATGTCACTGAAGATGAATTAGGTCATTTTATTACTCATCTGTGTCACTGAAGATGAATTAGGTCATTTTAATACTCATCTGTGTCACTGAAAATGATTTATGTCATTTTGATACTCATCTATGTCACTGCTGATGATTTATGTCATTTTAATACTCATCTATGTCACTGAAGATGAATTAGGTCATTTTAATACTCATCTGTGTCACTGAAGATAAATTAGGTCATTTTAATACTCATCTGTATCACTGAAAATGATTTATGTCATTTTAATACTCATCTATGTCACTGCTGATGATTTATGTCATTTAATTACTCATCTGTGTCCCTGAAGATGAATTAGGTAATTTAATTACTCATCTGTGTCCTTGAAGATGAATTAGGTCATTTTAATACTCATCTGTGTCACTGAAAATGAATTATGTCATTTTAATATTCATCTATCACTGAAGATAATTTTTCTCATTTTAATACTCATTCATATCACCAGTGATGATTTATGTCATTTCAAAACTAAATTTGTGTAAACTCATTTAAGTAATAATGTTTCTGTAATCATTTGTTTAAGATGAATTATGTCATTTAAACAGTCATCTGTGTCAGGCAAGATGAATTATGTCATTTTTATTATACTCAATGCAGTCTGTCTGTTAGTTGTTCATAATTTTTCTGTTCTGCTTTTTCCTGAATATACTCAAATAATCCCTCTAAAGTGCTAGCACAATGGCTTAAAATGTTAGAGCTTACGTTGTAACCCACTAAGTCATATTATATTGACAAACTTTTATTCACATGCTATTAACTTTTGTTCATTTCACAAGGACAGTAGAATCACATAAGTAAATCAAAGTGGAAAAATTGGTTGTAGAATATTGTACCTGCATATCTGAAAAGTTTATATGTGATTTGGAAATTATGAAAATTAATAGCATTGAATAAAAGCAAATGCCTACCACAAGGGAAATAACTCTTTATCACTTTTTTATTTAGTCAGGATCAAGGTCATTCTAGTGTGGCACGTTGGATATTGAGTTAGTAAGTTATTGTTTAGAGCTGCATGAGTGTTTATTGCAGCCATTTACGGCTAACATTAGGGTTTAAATATAATGCCGTGGTGGATGTTTCCAAATTGTATTGGTTTTACAATAAGTTTATCCCACAAAATGATATCTTATTTAATCTGTTTTAGGCATTAAAAGACAGAGATTATGATCCTCCAGATCTTATTAAACCTAGAAAGACCAAAAAATCAAAACTACGAATCAAAAGATTGTTTGTATCTGGTGCATTACTTGGAACTATTATTGCTGTGATATGGAAAAGGGAGACAATTCAGGAAACTTTTAATTCATTACTTACTGAATCATGACAAGGAATAAGAGCATTATGTATATTTTAATTGATTTTCACTGTGATATGGAGATAAATAAAAATCAGGAATCTTATGGTTATTTTTGTAACAAAAACTTCACAAAAATCAATTTGACCCTTATTTTATAGTGTATAATACAAGTTTCCAAGTTCCTCTGGAATGTGAAACATAGCCATTCCTGGTTTTGTTAGACACTGTACACAGCAGAATTAATGCTGGAGTGGAGCTTAAGAGAATGAAAAGGAAATTGAAATATATGTAGCTATGCAATAGTAGAGAAAAAATGAATATATCACTCTCAAGTGAGACTTAAACTTATTTATCCAAAACAAGTAAATATGTCTTCCAAAGGCAAATGTATTATCACCAACCTATCTTTTGTTTAAAATGAAAGGTCATATGCTTGTTCTTTCAAATTAAAACAATTCAAAATAATTTAGATCATAGATTTGGTGTGAGAGTATAATTTCATCAATTTTTGGATGTAAAATTTAATGTTTATTTGACTTTTTAGACAGAGCACAATACATGACCAACAACTTCATGCCTAACATAAGGTCACATGATAACAACATTTTTACCTCCAATGTAAAAATATTCTAAACTTGAGTATGAGGCTAAAATTTTTACCATCCAAAGGAAACGATGATATATGACTGAAATGTCTGTTGATCTTATGTATAGATGTCCAGACTCCAGCCTAGCTTAGATTAATAATACTCAGAAGATAGTTTTGACATTTGTTAGCAATGACATAAAAGTTTTTCATTATCAAATGTTTGATTTTTTTTTTTTTTTACATGAATACAACATACAAAAATTGGGAGTGCATGCATGTTCATTTCAAAAATGAATAAATGTTACAAGCCTTGTTGAGATTACTTTTATTTATTTGTTCTATTTTTTTCAGAACATTATCATTTCTCTATCATTTTTATGTTGAATCCAAATAGGATAAAATATTGTTTTTGTGGAACCTGGCATTGCCATGAGGTGAGACTTAGGTGTTTCTTTTCTAGTGTATGCAGTGTTGGTGGCGGCAATGTGTCAAAATGTGAAAGTTTATGTTAAAGGAATGTATTTTCTACTCGATCAAAAACTAACCAGGCAAGACAATTAAATCTGTGGAATTCTTGTTTATTATTAAGGATGTGAAGGAAGTCTGTGCGAGTTTAATGCCTCATTAGCATTATGGCAGCTATTTGTAGTTAAATGTCACAAGTTAGGAAGCTCAGATATTTTGAAATGATAATAATTAAGAGTACATGTTAATTAAGTTGTTAATTGTTAATGATAATAAATGATTTGTTACTTTAAATTGATTTTTTCATAATTTACAAAATTGTGGGCCTTGACAATCTCTAACTTGCACCATCAATTTCTGTACCAGGTACAAATTTGTATTATATGTACATGGTACCAGCACAATTTTACTTTCCTCTTTGGATCTATATTTTGTCAATTACTTGACCACATAACTTTAAACTTGAACACAACACTTCGAACAACCACCTAGGTTTGAATCATTCCTTGACAGATCCCACTACAAGAATGTTTGTCAGTTTGCTTGCCAAAGCTTGATGTTTTTCTGTGGGAATTTCAGCACTTATTTAAGTGAAATGGTCCTTATCGGGTTATTACTCCTCACCATTCCACTTCTGGATGTAATTTTGTTATTATGCCTGATGGTTTTTAAGCCAGGGTGTTTGATTTGCGTTTTAATTCGGTATCTGATTTTGTTGTAAAAACTTCTTGATTGCTTTATGTATTTTTAGAATATATATTATTCATCTGTAAATAAATACCATTCAAGTCATATAAAACTTATCTTCTGCATTTTAATGTCCTATTTGTTTTCCGATCAACAATAATGACCATATGCTCACATGCAGGTTTCTGGAAAATTTGGGTGTAATAAGCATCTCGATCAAGTGACAATTGTCCTTATTTTTAAAGATTTTCAGAAAGGTCTTGGTTTTTCTGTAGATATTGCGGCTGAAACGAAAGTGGTCAAACTCGTTTTTCAATATTAGTTGTAAGTTTTGAATACGTGGATAATTGTTTACCCAACGTTGCAAAGCATCCAAGATCACGCTACAAGTAAGTACTCGTTCAAAGCATGCGATCGTTATTTAAACCACTGATTATAAAATTCACTGTTTGTCACAAAATCCAGTAGACTGGAAACTATCGGTCTCTTGCATATGTTGTCGCGATTACTTGGTGATTCTTGTTATTTTCAATACACGTGTTTTGCATATATTCCTTCAAATATATAGAGTTAATTTGACTAGGAATGGTGGCATTCATTATAACCAGACAACTAGTTACGCCATTTCTACATCATACGAACAAGCTCTTTAAACTGCACCAACATGTCATTTAGAAAGTTATTTGACACACCTGGTGACTCCATGTCAAGTGATCGGTGTTTCAAAAAATGTTATGGATTGGATCGAGTGAGAAGTGAATTATTGTTTAAAGCCGCATCAGCTTTATTGCAGATATTCAAGACTAGAAAAAATCAATAGGTACAAAAGCATCAATAAGTAACTAATGTTTTAATCTGTAGTTTCAAATCATAAAAATAACTTTAGGTAAACTTCACAGTCGATAGATAATAACGTTAGTTTGGAAAACAGTATACCTCTTTCTGAGATTGTCGGGTAAGAATATGGTATTTCGCAAATCCACTTCAATATTAATATGGAAAAGCGTTTGGTAGAATAATGGACACGTTAAACTTAAAAATGGCTAAGAAAGATTTCAACTGAAGTCCAAACTTTCTGTTACAAATCCGCGGGGACAAAGAATGTTAGACGGTCGTAAATTAATGCAAAATTACAAGTTAACGCCATTATCCTACGTGTATCAATAATAAGTACTTGCGACATTGCAATATCAGTTACACGAAGTAAAGATCCATTTTTTTTTAATTTATAACCTGTGCGCATATAATTGTAAATTTCAACTAATACTTTGTAACAAATCGAACAGTTTTCAAAAGTTGAAAGGTGTGTGGTAAATCTTTAATCAATTTTTAACACAATGTTTTATATTTAAATTAGGATCCCCAAACAAAAAATTAAACTAAATACAATTCTTTTAAATAATTTTGCACGTGCTAACCACTAATAAGGCAATATACACATTATTTACCCGACCTGTTTCTGAACACCACGTGTATACAATCATCTTTTTCACACATCCTAAATTGGTGTAATGTACCGATGTCTTTATGATGTAAACGTTTTAACTTCTGCCAAACAGTCGTATATATTGTACATGGAATTAGCGTAAGGATGTGTGGCCCCAAGGGTTGTAACTTAGAAGCATGCACGCTACTTAACAGAGGCCATGTGATTGGTAATTCGGGGCTTTCAGCAAATTCATGGATCTTAACCAGATGCAGTAAGTGTTTTGTCATTAAAAGCTTTAAAATGCATCCAGTGTGCATCATCAGGTCATTAAAATCTGCAGACCTTAGTACTACATCCGTCCATAGTACATTATAGTATATTATTTTATATGTTTGTCGGAAGTAACATAATGATTACTCTTTTCATATTGTGTTAGAAGTTATCCTTTTGAAAATTAACTTCTTTTATGTAAGAATTATGTTAATCCACCTGGGATTATAAGAATTTCCCCTAACGTCTGTAACAGCTTGAACGCACGACGTGACTGTGGTACCATATTGGATCCAACGCCTACTGAATTACTTAAACACATTTCTGAAATCCTTCAGATTGATGGGTCTTACTGTTGTTTTTTTTTTCTACAGCAATACATATACCAGTAGTTATTGTTAAGAGTTCATATTGTTGGCTAGAATGAACAAGAATGCAAGCTGAAAAAATTAAAAAAATAAATGAATTTAAAAAAAAAAACCAAGGTAAACACATTTCAAAAACTATCGGCGACTTTGAACTTAAACCAGATCATATGACGAAATAGTCTGCAGTGGGATGGCTAAAATATTGATTATATTTAGAAAGTTGTCGCCTATTTACCAAAATGTGTCATAATGAACGGCTGTTTATTTTGCGTCACGTCATATCAGAAATGTTTCAGCGATTTACGACATGACAAGTTTATTAAGCTCGGGGATTAATTATAACAATACTAATCTTGACAAGTTTGATGAACCTTGAGGATTAATCCTAACACTTGGTGCGCAAACGTGAAAGTTATTCAGTGATTCTTTAGAGTGCCAATACACTTGCCCGCTATGTCGCAAACCTCTCAAGCTTTACTCGCTCGCAACATAATGTCGCAGATGAATATCACAAACAAGTCCATTATACTTGTACGGAGCCAACCATTAAGGGCCTACGTCAAGAAAAAAAACTGTCGTTCGTGAGACTTCTTGACTTTAAAAGCTGACGCCTTTACCACTGGACCACAGGTGCTCCGCAGCCCGCATATAAGGATATATATATATATATATATATATATATATATATATATATATATATATATATATATATATATATATGTTGCAAAGAAGTGCGTAAAATCTAAAATCTTGGTTAAGGCATATAACAGAAACCGAAGT
Source organism: Tegillarca granosa (assembly GCA_029721355.1). Lineage (NCBI taxonomy): Eukaryota > Metazoa > Mollusca > Bivalvia > Arcoida > Arcidae > Tegillarca > Tegillarca granosa. The sequence continues at coordinate 42,725,539 of CM056599.1, read as the reverse complement.
TGATTTTCTCACACAAGTTAAACAAAATGATAACAAAAAAACTATATTTCATGTCTTTTTTCTTTTTTATATATTAAGCAATTAACCAAATATATACAAATATTTCCCAATCCTTATAAATATTTCATAACACTAGGAATGGTCACCAAAAATAAACAAAATATTTGACACTGATTATGGATTGTAAGGCAAACAAGAAAATAGCATTTACATCAGCTTTAAAATAATATATAAATACTATTGTGTATACTACACAAGTAAAAAACAATAACAAAATTATAAATAAATAGAAATATATCTTTTGTCTATGTGTCAATAAGAAAGCAGACGATAAATATGATCACTAGACTGGTGTTAAACTAATAAAAAATTCTGAAAGGGTGCCCAGTCTAGTGTCTATAAAATACATTTACAAATGTGGAAGCCATATTTGAAATAAAAGCATTTCTATGTCGTTTTTAATATCACTAGCATGAATAGCAACTCACTATCACTGTACATAATAACAGGTCACTGTTTTTGTGACATATAGTTGTGATAAATATATATAGGAAAGTTTATTAATTCGTTTGTTTGTTCGTTTGTTTTTTAATCATAAAGAAGTATATTCCAGAATTAAAACCAAGCAATTGTCCAGGAATACAAAATTTAAGATGAGACCATGTATCTGAATTGTCAATTGTAAAATAATCTTTCCTTGCTTTTCCGAAACTGTAAAGTTAGTCTTCCAATTCCAAAATATAGAAACTGTACAATTACCTATACTGATGCGAAAACAACCAAACAGGCTTTTAATATCGTCTCTTATTTTGATGCAAAACGGTAAAATATTCTTCTCCAATACTGATATATAGTATATACCGGTAACCTCCTCTAATATTAAGTGAAACTGAAAAACAGCCTCCTCCAGCATAAACGCAAAAGCATAAAAGCCCCTCCATTAGCTGATCCAAGAGGGTGATAACCTCTTCCATGCTGATGGGAAAAGGTGAAACCTTCTTTTCCAATGTTGATGCGAAACTATGAAAAGCCTCTTTCAACGGAACAATATTCTTGTTTACTGCTGCAGACAGTAGATACATGTTAGCACTATACTAAATATGTAAACTGTAGTTAAAATCAAATATATATCTGCATACCTAAAACGTATCCAATATTGAAAATCCACGGGTTATTCCAAAATCAACTCCTCTGTATTTATTTTCTTATCACATGCCATTTTGGTTTATTATGCTTCCTTGGTATATCCAAGTGTCGCCGACCTATTTTAAGATTCACAAATTGATACGATTTCACGCGGAGACAGAAGTGTCACACAAATCAGTTAAACTTTATATAACCTGTTTTTATGTAAAAATAAAAATTTTTTAGTCGGATATATGACGGAAGGATTGTGACGTTCAACCACTAAATAACTACGACATCAAAATAAGAGCTTAGATTTCACATTTAGATTCCGTTTATTAGAATCACGTTTAATGGTAAGAAAAGGTAACGTCGTATCAGAATACCTGTGCACCCGGGATTATATCATAATTTCTTTACATAAATAAATAAATCGCTATCACAGCATCTTCAAATATATCGTCTGCGTTGTCTAAAATTTACTGGCGCGATTGGGTTTGGTCCTTTGCAAGTGTGAACATCCACCCAACGCGAACATTCTTTACAGTTCACATGGCAACACCAATGAAATTTACATTCACATTTTTCTATTTTTAAAACTGTCTTAGTATCATGTCCCCTACCACAACACATAATATCACAACCATCGGTACCCATGGAAGTTTTGTTACAATGTCGACCGGCAGTACCCAAGGAACCTGAAAATGTAAAAAATTGTAGATACATACAAACATTTGACATGAATGCATGATTGCTATTCTAGAAAAGAAACTAGAGCATACACTTATCTATATCAATCAGAAATACATTAATCGTTTGTACGTTTTCAGTTTGTATTACAATGATGTTGATACTTTAAAGCTTTGAATAACTAGGCACAGTGGATACTTGTTTTTATTTTAAAAATAGCATTAACAAGCGGGCCTTGAAAATGAACATTAAAGTCACTATTTTGAGCAAATCTGACTTATATTCTATTAAACACAACAAAATATATAAATAAAATAAAATATTTCACAATGGTAAGGGGACGTCTAGTGCATTTGTGTGGTATGATTTCATTGCGACCTATTATATAAACATCCCGAATTAATCGGGGGTAGATAAGCCATCAAACTTTTCTCAGAACCTCAATATTCATATCAAACATATATATACAACTTACCAATTTGTAAATTATTGATACAATAATCTGGTGAATGTTCCAGATAAACTAAATCTTTTCTTGTTGGCCGCTTATGGTTTCTATTGGCAACAATTAGACTGGAACCCTCTTGGTTCATCATAACTTGTGTTGCTCCATTGTATTTAAGCTTTAAGTATTCTCCTACTCTTCTGAACTCTTGCATTGCTAACCAACATGTTCTTATGGTACAAGCACCGCTGACACCATGACATTTGCATTCTAATTTCATAAACCTTTTTACAGCCTGTAAAAAAAAAAAAACAAATAAAATACGTATTATTTTTTGCGTTAGATAATTACTTCTACCAAAATGTTTGCTATAAAGGATAAGCAAACCAAAATCTAATGCTTGTTTAAATATATGTATTTAGGAAATCCTATACCCTTATAGATAAGGATTGTATAATATTTGTAGCGCATCTTTGAGAAGACATTTGCATTTTAATTTCATAAACCTTTTTACAGCCTGTAAAAAAAAAAACAAATAAACTACGTATTATTTTTTGCGTTAGATAATTACTGCTACCAAAATGTTTGCTATAAAGGATAAGCAAACCAAAATCTAATGCTTGTTTAAATATATGTATTTAGGAAATCCTATACCCTTATAGATAAGGATTGTATAAGATTTGTAGCGCATCTTTTCAATTATTCTTTATTATTATTATTATTATAAATATTATTATTATTATTATTATTATTATTGTTATTATTATTATCATTGTAAAATCGACATTTATTTAAAAATACGTTTGTTCTAAATTATTGAACATAACGATACAAAATAAAACAACAATTTATAAAACATTTAGGAACACCTTGTTAGGAAACTGCGCATAATTTTAAATATTTCTTTTGGATAAGTTGAAAAGTCTGCAAATGATAAATACCATAATATTGGTTTTTGGAAATTCGAAAGTTGTAATGTAGACGGACCTCTTTTATCTAAAACATATATAATATACCATATATCAGACTTTTCAAACTTTATATGGAAATATAAATGCATGTAGTAAACTTAACCACTTGATATGAACCTTCCGTTGAACCAAAGCCCATGCGTGACAAATCTTGGCATAAAGCGATCTCTAATTAGGCATGGTTCTGAGAGGTTATACTGTCATAATGAATAAGCATAAATGTTTTTACTTATTCGCATGAAATATAAAATATTATATTTTATTACTTGGTCTATGTATCTTCCGGAGACGGAGAAATATCAGCCAAGATATCTCTACCATTCTGTAAATTAGTGTGTACCTATTGTTATATATTACATTATTTAATCTATTGACTCAAGGTTCAAAAGAGCATCTGGTCCAAATAAAAAACTTCGCCAAACCATATGGCTTGTCTGTGCTTCTAGTTTAGAGAATAACGCAAAGGTCAAAAAGTGTAATTTAACTAAGCAAAAAGGTCAAAATAAAAATGCGTAAAATGTATCGTTACTCATAATTTCCAGTTAATGATCCCGATATACTAACCCTAATAAGCTCTATATATTTTTGTTATAAATTCTATTCATCTGTGTAATTATATAAGTTTTAAGGTTAATTACGTTATGCTTAATATTTTTTTTTTCGCGGAAAATGTGTAATTAACAAAATTTGTACCAGAAATAAATTGAACACATGGATTTGATGGTTTCCGTGAATGACAGCTACGGGAAAAATGTTTCAAATTTAATTGCTTCAGATTTTTGATCTTCTGACTTTATGGTCCCTATTAAAGAGCAACAATAAAAATCACAACCTTTAGATAAAGCATTGATGAAGCCCAAAAATATTTTTATTGGTTGTTATTTTAGAAACAACTTTCTGTATTTGCTTCTACCACTGCGGTAGCTCAGTTGGTAGAGTGCTCGCTTCGTAAGTGGGAGGTCGTGGGTTCGAACCCCGACCGGATCTGACCCAAGACTTGACAGTGGGTAGTGACTATTCTTCATTACGAAATGGAAGTCACGGTTCTTTCGGATGGGAACTTAAAATAAACGAGGTCCCGTGTCACGGTAGGCGTGGCACTATAAAGAACCCTAATGTATAATGCAATCAGCGTAACGCACAGGCAATATTTTTGTTCTTTTTGTCTATAGCTTGCGACGTCTCAATAAAAGTAAAATATTCTGGACTGGGACGTAAACACCATTACTCAACTCTATATTTCCTTCTGATTTCAATTACTCTTCTGTCAGCTCTGTTATAGAGATTGATCAAGGCTTTACTTACCCTTCTGCCAGCTCTGTTGTTATGGAGATTCATCAATGCTCTGGAATCTCGAACTTTCCTCTCTTTGGCGTCGATAAACATTCTGGAAAAATGGCTACCCCATCGCACATTGTCGCTACATCCTCCCCATTTAAACCACCCCTTTTTGTCACGACTTTCGCCATCTTTACGGGGATCGCAGCCACATTTCATCAATTCCCCTTTACTACATGCGCGGGTAATAGCATGTACAACTCCAGCAGACGATAGGGCGTACACAAATGCAGCTTCCCGGCTTCCTACTTAACATAAAAAGAAAAAAACAATGATTAGTTTTTATTTTTGATATTAATTTATTACTCTTGCTTAATGATACTTTGTGGTTGTCTTAACCGCCATTGAACAGACTTTCTTTCTTCCTTCCTGATCATTTCCCAATAAAAATTGATTTTTAGCAATGGGTTTTAAATAGTTTGGACCCAATAAAGGTATTTTGGTCATACAAATGGCATCTTTTTTTAAATTTAAAGATATAGTGGTGTTTAATACTCATCATGCAAACCTTACCACTATACGAAGTTATTTTAGGGTATATAAAATGACTTGAGTAATATTCAAACACATAAAAGATACATACATGTTGGGATTTCATTAGACAGTCTTCTAAACTGCTTGCTTTTACAATTTACCATGTTGGAACTTGGAACCAAGAGAACAACAGATAATATAATTTACAAAAAAAAAAGAAAAGAACATTATAAATAGTTAGGAAATAAAAAAAAATTATAAACGAATATTGGGCACGATGATTGCTAAGATATGCGCGATTGTTTTATTCAACGGATGATCTAAAATATGAACGTTGAACGTATATATGACTGCCTTCAACATTTCACCAACATGCGTATCATATTTTATATTGAGTTTTTTTTTGTAGGTAGGGACATTAAAATTTGGATGTTTTTGCAATTTAATATTTTTCTATAAATTACATTTTTATAATCTTGCGCTTTCTTTTTCATACTAGAATTTTGCAACAAGATCTATATAGCCTGTTAAGACGTGCGAAAAATACACATAATTAAGGAAGTTTCGTAAGCAGAACCTAAAGTAAATTTGAAACAGAAGAGGAATATATCTTAGTGTAAACTGATGACAACAATATCACATCGGTGTCTTTCTATTGTAACAACAAAAGGAAAACTGCAGTGGCAAAACCGGAACTCGAACCTGGTACCGGTATATTAGCGAGATACTCTACCGTCCTGCCACAATCCTTCCTTCCTTTTCGATCTAAGTAATTTGAATTTAAAAAAAAAAACGGTTCCAACTCTAAAGCAACCAGTTTGTTGAACAAAGTGGAACAAGCCGTCATAAGTAACAGAAGAAAAGAAAACGAAACGACCCAACTGGCAATCGAAACCGGCACCTTCTCAATACAAAGGTAAAAATTACCTACTGAGCTGCTTTGTCACATGATCTCATTGAATATTAGTGATGTCTGACGCTTAACAACAACTGTAGACGTTGCAAAATGTTATAACAAACCCTTAAACGGATCAGACACGTAAGTGTTGAATTATTTTCTAAGAGATATTGTAGCTTACAATCCCTATTTCCTATTGCCCCAGAGAAAGATTATTGTACATACAGAGTGCAATATAAAGGTGGAATGTTCTTTAAGTCGGAAAATATTTCTTATTTAATTAAGGAAATTGAGCGAAAAATAGGATAACTATATTCATACTCAGGTGAAGTGGAAATTAAGAAAAAGATTTAAAAGGTTCTATTCTTACTATTATTAAATGTTTTTGGATCAGATGGAAAATAACTACCATAGGCGTGCTTGAGTTCTATTGTCCTGTTTTCACTTTGTTTTTATTCCTTGAACGGATAAACAAACATATAATGTCGCCTTTAAAGGCAAAAAACTTGCGGGGTAAAATAAGTTTTGAGAATTAATTATTTGAATATAATCTTTGTAAGTTATAAATCCGACGTGATATTATTTCTCCATAAAAGCGATATAATTTTAAACAAACATGGGTAGTAGTGTCTGAGAACATGGTTTGTTTATTCACAAAACAACTTGACTTTTATATCGATACGGTTTAACTTAAACATATAACACAACAATTTGTCCTATTACTTTGTAGGAGAAATGTTTACAGTAAAAATAATATTCCAAAAATTTGAAAAGAGTTCAAAATATGACGAAATATAATACATTGGCTACATAACCAATAATATGTGGTTTAACATGTATATGTCGCATTGGGAAAGTCAAATAAAATATATACATCTATAAGAAATAGTTATAAAATTATTTCATTTCTTTTTATATAATATCGCAATTGTAACGGTTATTCAGATGTCGAATGTTTTTCCTATTTGCTTGTAGATCCGAGTGGGCGATATTAACTTCGTTATAAATTTTACAATCAGAATTTAAAAAAAAATAATCTTTTAATAGTTGTTGCTAACTGTATTTTACAATAGCCATCATCTTTAAAACTTCGTCAAAACTTTTAAATTATAGAGACACTGACGATGAAATTGCCGAGTTTGTACAAGCATTGGAGAAAATTTAATAGTTTCAAGACTCAAAAGATAAAAGAAAAAAACGTTTATCATCTTAACAGCTAGACCTCACCTAACAGAAAATCTTCAAAGGATCTCCCGAAAAAATAATTTTTATTATCCAAAGAAATATATAGAGAATTATAACTGAACGTCAAGTACTAAAGCCAGAACAACCAAATACACACCACAACACGACACCCTAATACACAACGCAACTACGATACACAACACACAACAAAATACACCATAGTACACCACACCAAACCACGACACAACACACTGCAACAAAAAACACACTACAAGCACACCATAGCACAATACACTATACCACATCACAACACAACCCAATCATAAAAAAACAAAACACATAATAGACAAAAATTGGACCATTCATTTTAAAATGGACTTTGAAAGGGCACTGAACATATTGTTATATTCTGATTATTTTGTGAAGGATCCTAGACATTTACAAACTCTTTTTCAAACAATCGAACAAATCCGTATTCATTAACAAAGAAATCCCTGATCATCGTGTAACACTAACCAATTCAACTCAAAACATTGCGCAACACTGACATCATTGATTATGTGTACATGGATAAATTGATTAAAATACTGGAAAGTCAAGTACTATATTCATTATTTTATTTACTCTGTCATGTTAAGATTTAAATAGTACCCTTTATCCTGGATTCTGTGGACAGGTGTCTTTGATGTTCAATTTCCAGAAATGTTGATTTCATCTGAAGTGGTGTGTAAATATGCAGTTTAAAATCTCGCTACTATCATGAAAGACCAGTCTCAATTATTATTCAATATAATAATTTACCGGCGATTAATGTGTCCGGTCCTTATATTGAAAAATGAGTCTAATTAAATAATTTAATCTAGGAATAACTGATAACTACTTTTATTTTTTACATGGAAAGGGTGTTTTAAATTGAAAACTTAAAAACTAAAATGCTTCAATTGTTGTCACCATGTTCATGTACTTTTGTAACTGAAAAACACATGTGCTCCTGTCTCTGCAATCAAGAACACAACATTGTGTAAGTTTATGATAGAAACGGATAACAAGACACGTATTGCAACCTCTGATCATTTAAACTCTCTACTTTTGATCGGGTAATGAAATCAATGTCCAATGGTGTGGTTAAAATAATGAAGAATGGCCCAAACCATCTCTTTTGTCAAAACTATTGTAAAAAAAAAAAATACGTATGTACGCTTAAAATATCACATTTTTTATGTAAATTAAAAGTAAAATATCAGATTTGAGTTTTGGTTTACTGTTACGTGTATGATAACGCTTATTTCTAAAATGGACTACCTGTTGCAGAGTACACCGGACGGATTATGTCTCACAATGTATTGTGCTTTTCTAAGCAGTTAGTTATCATTTTGTCATCACAATCATGATCAGTTCTTATCTTAATTCAGAAGATTCAAAACCAATAGTCCAAATATGTTTTCATCTTTTCTTTTTTCCCCTTAATTTTTAAAACAAATATTGCCAAGTGTATTTTTAAAAATGCAAATTTTTGAAATTTTATTAAATTTCGTGAAAATTAAAAAAAATTGCACATGATACTATTATTCAAATACGTGTTTCTATATTTTCATTTTAAACCTTTTTGAAGTGTTACAGGGGAAGGATCACATGTACTATAATAGATAGCGTTACAGCAGATTGATCTTATCATAGATTCCAATTCATAGGCAATTTATTTTAAATTCAGCAAGCATTCTTCAAGAAGAAAAAACTTGCAGGACCAGATACAAACGAGCAATTTAACACTCTGTAACAATAAGCAAAAGAGAAAAAACGAAAGTGAAAGTAAGACTAGATCTGGAATCAAGGCATGATTAATGATCTCTAGTGCGAGATGGGGAACAAAATAATGCTGGAGTTAGCATTTTTTCAGTTTTGAAGTCATTAAACAAATCAGAATTCTGACAGTTACGATAGAAATTGACAGTTTTGACACAGAATATCACAAAAAGGGAAGTAAAAATATTAATACACCTGTCTGATATATAAATTCTGACATCTTTAACAGTAGAATATACATAGAATCTAGCATGAAGAATATAAGATAGCGTCAAAAACGTTTATGACTACAAGTACCTAAAGACCTATGTCGGCCATTTTATACCATTGTAACTTTGCTTTTTTAGACACTCATTAAAGCAACAAACTCTCGGGAGATAAAATGCTTTAAACGCGTTTTTTAATTGAATAACCAGATTCAGAAAATTGATATGCAGTTGTAGCCTTGTTTTATAAATTACTTTTAATTTTGCAAATTTGTAACATATTTTTTCGCGACATCTAATTTGTGCCTGTGCAAAGTTGAGAGCCATATAATCAGCTGTGTTCTTGACTGGTCTTGTTTTTGCAGTTTTATCATTTACTTGCACTGAATCAAGAAAATGTATTCGTTCGATAGGTTGCTGTCAAATACAGGTTTTTTTCAGTGGCTAAAAATCATTGATCACGGATTTAAAAAGGCGGGAATGATTACGCCTTGCAAAAGAACCTACCGACTAGATGTTTTGTTTCAATATTTTTTACAATTAGAGGTATCAATATGTGGTTATCATGACTTTTTAAATATATTTATTATATAAACTTATTATCTTTATAATTTATTTATTTATTTATTTATTACGTCGCTTTTTTTTTTTCTTTTTTTTTTTTTTTTTTTTTTTTGGTTTCTTTGGATTTTGCCAATTTATATTTTTAGCTATAAATCAGTTTTTTAAATGTTATTTTAAGTATACTTTCGAAAAACAAATAAAATACAATTCACTTCAGTCCCTATCAAGAGGCATATGAAGTTACTATCAGTATGAACCATTAAAGTATTATAATTCCCTCGTGTATATATGATATATATGATTATTAACCACTTCTATCTGTCTGTATCCAAGATAACAACCCGTCCTGGGATAATTAGTAAGGATAATACCGTGCAAGAAGACAAATATGCAGGGTATCATATAAAAAGTAATCATATTTTTTGTTGTTTCAGTATATTAGTAAGATAAGTCATAATTCCGACAGAGCAGTTGTTTTATATAGTGGGAGGTCTTAGATAATACTTTATTATCCTTTCATGTCCAAACTACAACGTTTTGCTTCACCCTTTAACATAAGACTAAAACCATCTGCTTTTAAAACATCTCTCTCTCTCTCTCTCTCTCTCTCTCTCTCTCTCTCTGTATTTTTTATTCATCCAAATTTAAATTTGATTGGAACATAAATTATTTAACGTTTTTTCTCTTGGTTTTAATTAAACATCCAAATTTTAAATTTGATTGGAAAATAAATTATTTTACGTTTTTTTCTCTTGGTTGTAATTACGGTATATATATATTGTAATTACGGTATATATATATATATATATATATATATATATATATATAATCAAAACTTGTAAAAAGTGTGTAAGATATACTAATAAACGAAAACGAACATTAAGATAAATAATAATGTTTCATAATTTTGTTTGCGGAAATTGAAAATTATAACTTCTAAAAATATAATTACAGTGCCTTCATGAACAGTGGTAGTTTTTTTGGCACGTGCTATGTATGAAAACTTTCCGTGATATTTATATTAGTATGTTTTATTCTCATACAAATACAGGTGTAATTTCTGAACTAGAATTGTTTTCTTGGCTAAGGTTCATTTTGAGCCGTCTTAACCCGGTATCACAAAGGCTTTAGGCTTTGATTGTTCGCTCTATACAATATAGGTAAAATAATTACCTCTCAACATACATAAAAAAGATTCTTTGTCTGAATTACTGTAGTTTCAACACTTTTCAGAGGTTGTCTTCAGCAGTCTTTAATGGGTATTACAAATGGATTAAGGTATGTTTAAGTTATTTTTTATGCAATGTAATGGCATGCTTACCTTTCAACATAACCTTCTCGAACAAAGAGCTCGGAATCTCTTTCCAATATACTGCAGTTTAACACTTAAGTGAGTTTGTCTTGAGCAGTCTTAAATCGGAATCACAAAGGATAAATGTATGGATGAATGTCCTTTTTATATACAATGTAATGGTATGCTTACCTTTTAACATGACTTTCCCGAACACAGAGGAATCTCTATCCAATGTACTGCAGTTCCATCTATGATGTCTGAACTGATGTTGACATTCTCGTACGCCCATCTTTGCTCCTTCACCAAGGCTGACCATCACATCAGGGTGCATTCGACATAAGCGTCTTTGCTTGCCAACCAATCCGGGTATATTGTCACAGAGTACCCCGGCTCCAACCGCGTGAAGCGGTAACTGGCTAATAAACCTGTAATAACAAAACAAAAGAAAGTTATAAACTTTCTGAATATGTACATTGTAGAAGTGTTTGTATTTTTCTATTAAATGTTGTCACTTTGAAAAGTTATGACAGAAATATAGAAATAAAGCAAATGACACACACACACACACACACACACACACACACACACACTGTTAAGTTGTTGCAAAAAACTAAATACTAAATACATTAATACAATATATATGGAAAAAGCTGCCGGGTGTTGGTTATTATAGGGGGGCTATTTATCGCGTGAATCAAACGGTAGGGTTTTCAGATTGATTTCTTTTATTTTATTAGACGTGTAGAGATCACTGAATGAAAAACAAACAAAAATGGCTACAAATACTGCAGTAGTAGTAATGTTATATGTTCCCTTACATCAAGTTTAACGGCGATATTTAACGGATTATCTGGGTCAAAAGTATCACAACTTTGTCTTGGGTGTTTCATGTTATTACCATAAAACAATGCTTTTTGTAATTCTAATTTCTATTTATAGTAAAGTACATTTATAAAAAAAAAATATAAGCTCTAAAATCGGACCTCGACACAACGGAGTCGGAGTGAAATCTTCAATTAGGCAACTCATTATATTAATTACCACATTTATCATCTTGGAAAGTCTACTTTTTACTTGATTAATATATTTACAACTTATTTATATTGCAATTTGTAGTTAATTTTCAATTAATGCACATTTATTATCTGCAATGGCATAATAATCCTCGTCTTTCCGCCAAATGTAAACCACTTACCATTCTTAACAGAATTCTATTGGCAGATTAATGTCATATCGCAGTTCTGGGAGATAATTATGTATTCGTTCATTACATTGTAAAGTCTATGGTAATTAATATATATATATATAATGCAATGTATATAGACTTTACATTGCTACAGCAAGCCAACTCAGTGAATTGCGAGAATTAGAAATACATAAATTAAATACTTTACAATAACAGCGGGGCAATGAAATCAAGTACCACATCAAAGTCAAAAGATAATCAAATATCCAAAATTATTCTTAAAATCGACTACGTTATTGGGGAATTTAAAAATGCATAATTCCTGTTCTAATTATTTTATTTATTACTTTGCACTTACAAAGAGCATAGAATTTTTTTTATTTTAAAATCGATACTTTGCTCGCTTATACTCAAAAGTGCTAACTTTTTGAAAATAGAGAAAAGTCAAAGAAATTGAAATGGATATTAACTCTGTCAGATTGGTAATATGAATACGATTTTTAATTAAACATATAGTCTTTCAGGTCTACAAAAGTAATTGTCAGTTGTTGAACGTTTAATTTGAAAAAATCGTAAACATAATCGTGATTTTTATCAAAAACTTGAAGATAACTCATATTTAATGCAGTGAATGTAACCGATGCACAAAAAAATCATTGAAATGTATAACTTAATAGATTTTGTTTTCAATAATGTACTAAACTTTATTCTATATTGTTTATGGCATAAACTGTTTGGTCTGTATATTAGTCAGAATCAACCGATTATGAACCGATTAAAAAACCCAAAATATCAAAAACTCAAAACATACAAGATTTGTATCATTTTTTTTTTATAAATTAAGAAATAACTGAAATCAGTAGTTAACACTGAAGTCAATGAAAGAATGAGTTAATATGTTACAACAGAGTTTGAAAATTCAAAATTTTTAAAATGCCTTATACCACTTTTTGAATTTTAATAAATTATACATTCAAATTAAAAAATTAAAAAGTGGTATATGAAAAAATAGAGAGAGAGAGAGAGAGAGAGAGAGAGAGAGAGAGAGAGAGAGAGAGAGAGAGAGAGAGAGAGAGAGTAAAAACGTGTATAAATTCAGTGAAAACTGTGATTTTAACAGGGTATAAAAAGAGAATTATCAAAAAATGGTACTCATAAAATCATTTACAATTTTGTCCTTGATTATTTCTTCGAAATCATGATGACAAATGATTAAGTTGTGAAATTAAAACTAAAATGAAAAAATGGGGGAATATATTATTAAGTGTAAATACGTGTATTTAGAAATGGCTTTTTATTTGTACAAAATATCCACAAAAACAGGACAACTTCTGAAATCCCCGAAACAGATATATACCCCATTCTTACAAGTAACGATAAAAATAAGTGAACATCTCGAAATATGACACAAATTTACGATTAGAAAAATAAATTAACCAAGAAATGATAAAATTTTGTCCTTAATAGGTTTACGTAAAATGTCTTTAATAGAGATATAGCTGTCTTAACAACGACAAATAACTGACGGAATAAAGGAAACCGACACGAAATACTCACCACCATGTACAATTGACAGGTATGATACTAAATCCGATTAAGATTAACGTTAATCCATAAAGTATGTGCATTGGTGCCATGTTACATCCATTGAAACGTTGTATCTTATTTATCATTAGATGAAGTATAACATTTACACTAATATATATGTATGTATATGTATAAATATATATGTTTGTAAATCAGATACAACTTTTCACGAAAAATAAATATTTCTTCAAAAATACTACCACCAAATGACAAGTCTAAAAATTCTCTTAAATCCAATAGATCGAGAATGTTTTTATATTACACTTTATCATTTACATCACTTTTCAAAAATATCAATTTTACAGAACTATTTCTTTGTTTTCCGTTATTTGAAGTTTTTTTTTTTTTTTTTATCCGTTTTCTTGTGAAATTGGCAACGGTCTGAGTGACATTAACTTCGGCCAAACACTCTTATATAAAATACGTGTCATATTTACAAAAATTAACAATTATCTCAAAAAAATAAATAACCGAAAATTATAACACCAATCCATTTTCTTAAACTTGTGGTGAGTGATTCCTTTTCATCCCGGGATAAAAAGTCTCTTAGTAATTATATTACTACTTATGATCAGCGCCGGACAGACAATGGGCGGTTCCCGACGCATTTACTCGCCAATCTCATTTCTCCATACAGAAAAGTATTTCATTCACTAGGCTGAAATAACATAAATGTTATAATTTCTAAAATAGTTAAAACAACAAATCCAACGTTTTTTCACCGGATCTGGCCCCTGGATAAGATGGCCGGACAAAAAGAAAAATAAATTAATCTGAAATTAAGTTATTTCAATACTGGCGTTATATTGGAATTAATGGCACTTATACTATCAAGACCTATTATATATTTTATATATAATCTTATATTTAATTAATTTATTAAGCGTTTGACATTCCATTAAATTAAGAGATTTACCGTTTGTTATTTTTGGCTATAATTTCATTATACTTATCTTCAATATAGAACGTAAATATTCAAGATACGGACTCGGTACTAAAGTAATCATTTTCGTTGTATATGAATTGTATATAGGTAGAAAATATAAACTGTATTTAAAGAAAATTAATCAGAAAAAGAAAAAAAGATAGATAAAGATGAATAAAATATCAAGTAGAGGATTTCTAGAAATAATTTTGTCGTTTTCTATCTAAAATTAAAATTGCAGTTTTAAATAAAAAATGAATTAATGATTTAATTAGAACACAGGTATCAATTAGTTGTTCATGTTGCTGAAAATTTAGCCTTACTGTATATTTTGCATTGTATGTAATGCTACAGAAAAAGGTCATTTTTACCATGAAATTCTGTTTAATTTTGTATAGTAGGACCTTCAGGGTTTTAGCACAGACAATTACATTTCGACAGTTCTTCGTAGGTAAGTTTTAATTTTGAAATCTTGAGTGTTAAGTAAAAGAACGGTCATCTTGTCCGCTTTGTTGTTTCGGGTCAAGTTAGACCTCAATCGGTGATAGAACAATCTCGAAAAAAAAAAAAACTAAGGCAAAGAATTTTTTGCGCGTTTTTTCTTCAGATAAGCGATGGTTAGTTCTGTTTTGTTTATTCGCAGCATTATTTTTAAGCACAGTATTAAAGAGTTCATTCATTACTCTTTGAAAGCATTGTATTTTTGAGTTTCTACGACACCCTTTGAAAGCACTGTATTTTTGAGTTTCTACGACACCCTTTGAAAGCACTGTATTTTTGAGTTTCTACGACACCCTTTGAAAGCACTGTATTCTTGAGTTTCTACGACACCCATTGAAAGCACTGTATTTTTGAGTTTCTACGACACACTTTGAAAGCACTGTATTTTTGAGTTTCTACGACACCCTTTGAAAGCACAGTATTATTGAGTTCCTACGTCACTCTATGTAAGCACTGTATTATTGGCTAGCCTTACTATAAATTAAGCAATGGATTTTTGCTTTCAGACAGTAAATATGATACCTGGCAACAAATATAATATGGATAAGGCGTGTTAAATCTTGATTTTGATAACTTGGATAAGTAACTTAATGTAAATGTCGTCGCCGTTCGAATAGCAGTAGTGCCCGCTTTATTTATTTGTATCGTTTTTGATCCACAGCCTTCACGCGTCCCAACATATAATCGATAATATGTTTTCTGGAAACAAATGGATTCATGTTTTTTATAATGATTATAAAAATGCATTAAAATAATCAAAAAATTTTGACACATTGAACAAACATTTTAAATTTCTTTGTAACCTTATGGAGTATTTAATACGGAAACAAGGACTTAATTCGATATACATATATTTGTTTTTGTTACGGTTTTTGTTTCATCATACTGATCTATCGGGAAAAATATCTCAGTCTAGGTAATCTTATTGGGTATGAAATAAGCCAAAATAAAAAAAAAAATAAGAGATGAAACCCAAAACGGATGGTTAAAATTTTTTAATGGTACAAAATGAATCAGCATGAAACTATATGGAGACCAGTTTATTACATTCCATTGAATAGGAATGGCGAGATGCGTCACCGTTATGATGTAGTAAAATTGTTATCAAATTGAATCTTATTTTTAAAAATACAAAATAGCATAAATTGACCGACTATTTTTGTATTTTATCGGGTATTACACATCTTAATAAATCATGTCAATATTATTGTACCTGTTTTTGTCAATTAAAATACAACCACGAATATGGAAATAATTCATTTAAAGTTGAAACAGTATATATCTTTATAGTTATTTTTGTGTATATATACATTGTGAGTTATATCTCAATGATGTATGCAAGTTTTCATTTTTAATTTCTGACAAGACAAACAACAAAAGGAAATTAAGTTTCTTTAACTTTTTGTATCAAAATGTGGTATGTTTTCATTACATGTTAAATGATACCCTATCATAAAATATCATACAATATAGTCATCACGCAAGGTAAACACAACGCCACAAAGAATAACAACACTGGCAGCCAGGGGGCGTGAGTGCCTCCAGACTTCCGGTTTTATATTCTGACGGTTTTTCCCCACTCAAATGTATAATGGGTAAAAACCACATTCGCCAGTATTGTTTATTTTTTAAAGAATAAATAATAGTAATAGAAAATAAAGTATAAGATTGATTATACATTACAGTACATTGTGATTACAGATATTGTACATGTTTGCGGCAGACCAGAATATAGTATATATCATGGTTAAATATCTCCAAATAATTATCCGGCAGAAACTTTATAGGAGGAATATGTTATTATCTGTTTTGGAATCGTTGAGCAACTATGCAGGGGAAACTGATGACGATAAATAAGAACAATATCGCGATAAGATCGTAAAAATACTGCAGGATCTCAAAACAATGAACATCAAGTAAAAATTAGTTACATGAACGTTTTTAATTGTCACGACACAGTTTCTCTACATGAATAATGTCAAACCAAAAATTTTGAATTTTCTGAATAAAATCTTGATATCACCCCCCCCCCCCCCAAAAAAAAAAAAATAAATTGTAAGGTCTTTAATTTGACGCACAAAACTAAGTCATGTATATGAATAAGGGGTATGCTTTTAAATTCATTATAAATTAAGCTATTTTGCAAAATATTTTCAAATTTTGAAATGAACATGCATAGTCAATTCCACACCACAGTTCTTCACTGTTCTTGATATTATCTTTTGACCCTTTCTGCTTAAACCGCCAATTTCATTTCGCCTTCTCGGTTCCCTTTTCTCCATGTCCCATCTCTTACTATTGTTCCCGATCGTCCAAAAACGTTTGTCTAACATTTAACATGTTTCTTACAAATTTCGTTTGAAAAATCTTTACACATCTTGCTTTTAAGACAACCATTATATCATTACAACAAAAAAGAACACGTAATTGTTTCTATTAAACGTGTACCTGCAAAGAAATTAGAATTGTTTTATGTAGGATTTTGACGCGTTCCAAACATTACAAGCAGCACGTGTTGTGTGGCAGCCGATAATGTTTTATGGGTCTTATTTCAGAACAATGCTGATTGAGCAGACGACAATACTTATGATAAACAAGTGTAAATACTTGAAACATTCTTCCTAATGATTATAACATGATAGAAACAGACTATATTTCAATATTTTCACTCTCGTCTGCTATCACACGCGCACAATTTGCATTTTTATCTGACAACATAATTGTTCTAGATTACTGTGTAACTTTTTTGTGAAGAATAATTGATTTATAAAGCATATTGGCTACGTGTGAAGTATTTATTCGTAATTCATCACTACAACACACACACACACACACACACACACTTTTCTGTTATTCTTAATCAAGAACGCTACCATCTCCAAAATATTAATCGCATCAGAATATCAATAATTAAAAACAAAAACGTTATCCAATCAAAAAAAACGTCTAACGATAATTTTAAAAAGTGAGACTAGGTGTTGTGGAAGTTGTCTCATTTTGCCGCATACAGTATGTCATGGCATAGAAAATGACTGTTCAATTAAATTGAATCGGGTCTCGAAATATCTGGAACAAGATTTAGAGAAACGCTGCAAAATCTACCGATGAATCATAACTAACTACATAGAAAGTCCATGTGACTTGAAAACGTATTTAAAATCATTAACATGATGTTTATTTTTAAATTTACCCCAACAATTTACATATATTATAATTGTATATTATTTATTGAAAACCTATATCTATCTCTTTTTTCTCAAAAGGTATGGTTTCTGTTTATTTCTCTCTATTAATTTAGCGATTTAAGTTAAACCAAATAAAAACTTGCTTTGCGGTTACTTCCAATACAAGAGCTCGTTAACAATTTTAAAAAATTCTGATCAAATGAAATTATCTCGTTTTTATTACTAAGTTTCCAACCATTTAGCAATGTGGAACACCAAACACTCTATTTCCAAAAACTATTTTGCTTAGAGCGTCTTTCTGCTTTCTTTTTAAGAGGTTCCTGGAATTTTAATTTAACTGCACCCATTTATTATGAAACATGTTCTTAAAGATTTTCAGGTAAATTCATTATTAAAGTCATTATCGTTTTAAAATATCCAAGTATGCGTGATATCTGATTGAATAGTTATATTTAGGATTGTACGTAACTTTAACTGAAATGAGTCTGAGGTCAAAGTTTAGAAATTTTATATTCAGTGCTTGAACTCGTATCTATATACATTTTTTTTTTTTTTTTTTTTTTTTTTTTTTTTTTTTTTTTTTTTTTTGTTTCATTTTTTAATTTTTTTGTTTCTTGTTTTTTATCTAGAATGTTCAAGTGTCTGGTACAACTTGAGTTCTTGAGATTATATTCTGAAATATTAAAGCAACACATTTTGCAGATACCTTTCAGGTTTCAATTAAACGATGTAGAGTTCGATAAACTTAGTACGGTTTAGTATGGGTAAGTGCATAACTGAATATAAACACAATATTGATGTTGATGATTAAGTGAAAATGTTCAAATTTAAAGCTTCAACTGCTAAATAATTGTCAAAAAATACAGAATATTTCTTGTAACCAAATACATTAATCAAAACACAGAAAAATAAAGAAAATAAAGACTCAGTAGGGAGATTTTAAACCCAACAACACAAATAACAATTTTTAAGCTTCCATAGTGAGTGATGTTATGCCTTAAAAATATAAAAGAAAAGGAAAAAATAAATAAATTAATTAAAATAATAAAATAAAAGTAAAAGAATTTGAAAACTGGCTAATTCAGTTATACCCGTGAACTTCCAGCAAGAAAGTGAGACCGGGTTCTCAGGAAGAGTAAGCACCTCTTGTCAATCTAGCTACACCCGTCACGTTCAAAATAAAATTTAAGAATTAAAGGAACATGGAACTATTGGGAAATCAAATATATCCAGTATATGTTTGGATACAGTGAGTTCATGTTTTCGAACAATTTTGTAAACAACCAAAAACAACAAGTAAAGATAATGCAAGAAACAACCGAGCAAGATAAAGAAAGAAATAAACACGTTAGTACAAAGATTATAAATCATGTATTTTATGTCAAATAAATGTACAGTGATGTCATAGATCAATGTTAGAAAATAGTAGTCGATCCTAAACGGAACTGATCATAGTCCCTGTAAAATACACTGTTAAACCTGACTTGAAATTATTTTTAAGATATTTATTTATGTATGTACCCGAAGAAGGTTTCCAAATACATGCACTTGGGAAACCAAGTATTTGATTACGAATATAATTAATTTTTTTCTAAATGAAATAAAATAAAATAAAATAAAATAAAATAAAATAAAATAAAATAAATGAAATGAAATGAAATGAAATGAAATGAAATGAAATGAAATGAAAATGAAAATGAAAATAGTTGGAAAATCAAATATTTGATTTTTAAAATAAAATAAAATAATATTTTAAATAAGAATAAGATAAAAAAAAATAAAATAAAATAAAATAGTGTTAATGAAGAGATAAATCGTAATTTGAAATCCGGTTGTTGTTTTGTTCAAGAACACAATATAGACTACAAGCTTGATATTGCTTATTGCCATAGGTACCGTGAGATACCTTAGCTCGTCTAAAAATATCAAAGCTGTCATTTAAAGAAATCCTTTCCGGTATTTTGTTTTAAATTTTGTAGTAATTTAACGTTTAAAGTTGTCAATTCAAACATGTAAAAGTAGGTTCTTTTTTTAAGCTTTTGCAATGAATGCATCAATAAATGTAACGATAATTTGCACTTACATGAAACATAATCCGAGTGAAACATATGGAAATAGTCGAATCCATGCACGAAACATATCGTCACCATTGCTCAGCTTAAATCAAAATGCTTCAGATATTCACCAAACAATCAATAAGAAAAAAACTTAAGAAATTGCATTTAAGCTTGAAATATTCAGAGCAAAATACTAAAAAATGCAGCAAAATTAAATATGCTTTTATAAATAATTATTCGTTTAGTGAAACCTAAACCACACGCATTCATTAACAGATGGCGCTACTGTAACAATTTAACAGAAGTCACAAAATATTCTTATTGTTTAACATCTGTTGTTTTTAATGGTGGGTGTTACGTAAAAGTTAAGACTAAAACACAAATTTTGATTTCGTAATTAACACCTTGTAGAAGATAAACCAAACCAGAACATTCACGAAATGCAAAAATTCGCAGACGACATAGAAGTGATGAAGAGTGTCATGTTTATCAAATATTTAGAAATGAGAAAAATGGAGAAAAATTTGTATAAATGCACTTAAATTTGGCATAAACACGATTTAGACGGCCTTACAAGCAACTGAGCATGACCTAGAACTCAGAGAGAAAGCGATTACAAAACAGATATATTCTTTTTCATTATTCAAAAGTATTGCAACATTGTTTAAAATGCATGACACTTCGGAAACTTGTCAGACCGTATAGAATCATTATAATGACGCCCAGATCATCAACAAAAGATGGCAAGTTTTTATAAGGCCAATAGTCTTGTTCTTGTTCATCGAAATTGCAAAATGCCAATGTTTTAAACAATGTTACTTGAACATATTTTGCAGACAATGTTGAAGTTTTGACATCCAAATGAATAGTAATTCATAAAAAACTCTATAATGAAAAACGCCATGGCGTTTCAATTAAGCTAAGGGACTTGTAATCGACATAATACTTTAAAGTTGAGTTTACAGCACAAAAGATCATTGGTTCTTTACGTAGCTACATTTGTAAGGCGTACGCGTGGCGTTTGTTTCTTAACAACACCAACAACAACAGCAACAACAACAACAACAACAATATAATAATAATAATAAAATAATAATAATAAAAATAATAATAATAGGTAAAAAATTAGTCTAATTTTACCAAAAATGAACTTTGTATGTGATGCGATCGGGTTACGTTTTGAAAATTACGAGAACTTATAATTACAAGTGAAAACCCAAGAATTAAAATTGGGTTCCTTCTAATACATATTCAATTGCCGAACAAAAAGTAAAATAATAAAACAGAATGCAGCAGCGATGTGTACAAACAAAAGCAAGTTTATTAAGTAAATATGATATACATTGTATCTAGCGGTAATGGTGTTAATACCTAGTGATATGTTTAAACATACTTAGCGCATGAATTCAACCATTGGGTTGTGCTACCTGTCACAATGAAGATGTCTGACCTATTTAGTGCTTTGATACAGATAGAATTATATACCTCTTCTATATATTTTTGGACAAGGCCATTTGATTTATATGTTAATGAGTCGTAACGTGACATAGTACTGTTATTTACGAATAAGAAAAACATATCATTAATTTATTTTCTGTTCTACAAGAAAATGGGGTATCTGAAGCACTTCTTTAATCGCAATGTATGCTAGAAAATTTCTGATTTGTTTAAAAGGCGTACGGGTTAGTGCTCTGGTATATTACAGATGTGATGCAGAATCAGCGTCATATGTAAAGAGGTATGACGTCACCTGCTTGAACACGTGGGTTTTCAGCGGATCCTCTACACTAAGATACCATGCATGATCCAAAGAGTTTTACTAAATAAGTTAAAATACCAACAACTAGTATTAATAATTTAATTTAAAAAACATTTTCTCTTAACCGATATTTTGACATAATTTTAAGTTAGTGTCACTAAAATATATATTAGATGTTTCATTGTAATAACAATGTAATGTAATACCTCGTTTTTGACGTATAGCTATATTTCCTTATTAACTTTTAAACATTATTCTAGGTAAACAGCGTAAGTTTCATTTTTCTTAGAAACAGATTGTTGATCATAGAGCCGGACTTTGGTCATCATGATACCGAACTTTACACTTCTTTTATTTGACACTAAGCAAGGTGACTTTAATTGTCTGAAAAAAATCAGTTATTTGTTTCCTTTCTTACGTGCTTCAACAAAACCTACAAGTTATTTGTTCAATACAAAGTTACCAGTACTGTGAGTATTGTTACCAGTACTGTGAGTATTGTTACCAGTACTGTGAGTGTTGTTACCGGTACTGTGAGTGTTGTTACCAGTACTGTGAGTATTGTTTCCAGTACTGTGAGTATTGTTACCATGTTACCAGTACTGAGTATTGTTTCCAGTACTGTGAGTATTGTTACCATGTTACCAGTACTGTGAGTATTGTTACCAGTACTGTGAGTATTGTTACCAGTACTGTGAGTGTTGTTACCATGTTACCAGTACTGTGAGTATTGTTACCAGTACTGTGAGTATTGTTACCATGTTACCAGTACTGTGAGTATTGTTACCAGTACTGTGAGTATTGTTACCAGTACTGTGAGTGTTGTTACCAGTACTGTGAGTATTGTTACCAGTACTGTGAGTATTGTTACCATGTTACCAGTACTGTGAGTATTTTTACCATGTAACCCGTACTGTGAGTATTGTAACCAGTACTGTGAGTATTGTTACCAGTACTTTGAGTATCGTTACCAGTACTGTGAGTATTGTTACCATGTTACCAGTACTGTGAATATTGTTACCAGTACTGTGAGTGTTGTTACTAGTACTGTGAGTATTGTTCCCAGTACTGTGAGTATTGTTACCATGTTACCAGTACTGTAAGTATTGTTACCATGTTACCAGTACTGTGAGTATTGTTACCATGTTACCAGTACTGTGAGTATTGTTACCAGTACTGTGAGTATCGTTACCAGTACTGTGAGTATTGTTACCATGTTACCAGTACTGTGAGTATTGTTACCATGTAACCAGTACTGTGAGTATTGTTACCAGTACTGTGAGTATTGTTACCAGTTCTGTGAGTGTTGTTACCAGTACTGTGAGTATTGTTACCAGTACTGTGAGTATTGTTACCATGTTACCAGTACTGTGAGTATTGTTACCATGTTACCAGTACTGTGAGTATTGTTACCAGTACTGTGAGTATTGTTACCAGTACTGTGAGTGTTGTTACCAGTACTGTGAGTATTGTTACTATGTTACCATGTTACCAGTACTGTGGGTATTGTTACCATGTTAGCAGTACTGTAGGTATTGTTACCATGTTAGCAGTACTGTGGGTATTGTTACCATGTTATCAGTACTGTGTGTATTGTTACCATGTTACCAGTACTGTGGGTATTGTTACCATGTTACCAGTACTGTGGGTATTGTTACCATGTTACCAGTACTGTGGGTTTTGTTACCATGTTACCAGTACTGTGAGTATTGTTACCAGTACTAGTTATTATCTGATAATGTGTTAACATATTAATGGCTCGGTGGTAGCGTTCCCCTCGGGATTGGGAGGTCGTGATATTGAACACCAGACTGATTATACATTAGACTTTAATATTTGAAGTACATCCTCTTGGCCTTGAGCTCGACATTAAGAAAACAGCATACAAAATGATTCACCGGGTACCAGGATAATGCGACTGTGCGAGTGGCATGCTTGTCTGTGGCATACAGACTGAGTGAGCTAGCACTTTCACAAAAGTCGCCCCAATGTGCGCATGTACAAGACAGATCACAGTACAAACTTGAACATCTCACATTTAAACAAACTGTTCTTAAAGATTTAAAAAATCTCGACGCGAATAGCTAAAAGATTGCAGATGCGACGTTAACCAACATTACAACCAACCAACAATAATAATATTTGCACTTGTAGTGATGAATTGAACCATTGTCTTGTTTTAATATCCCCCCACCATGCTGGCTTATCAAAAATTCCAGTTCTTTCTCTCGTTCAGTTTTAATTGCGCAATTTTAAAGGAAGTTATCTAAACCGTTTTATCACTCAATTCTCTCGACCATATTTGTGGGTTAACGGAGAACTATCTTTGCCAAGTTCTAACGAACCAGACACAAGTTGGCCAGTCACAAACTTTTACAAAATGCACCTATTTGACCGTTTGAATATTTCTAACTGAGAAGTAGGTTAAATTTAAGAATTAAACACACGACTATGAAATAATAAAAATTGAATAAAACTTTAAATGTTTGAGTGGATGCATAAAACAGAAATCGGAAGTAGTGTACATGACCTTTTGACCTTCTGATTCTACATCAGTTTGATGTTTGCTGCACTTCTGATGCACTTTGAGGTTTGCAATATGCTGTTATTATAACGATTATTTCGACATAAAGTAGTTTAGTTAGAGTATTGATATTGAAGAAATAACAACAAGGAGACGGAAAATCATACTTATGAACGAACAATTCCTGTAATAAATATCCTTTGTGTATAATTACTATTCGTTGAGTAATGTAGAATATTACACAATGCGTTATTCAAGTAAAACCCGCGAAAAACACAGAACTTTGCAAGTCTTCTCTAAATGATTCACAAAATTAAGGGACTAATTGAACAATATTTTACATTTTGTTAGGGTAGCAAAGGTTCACAAAGATAATCGGTAATTTGCCTCTAGATATGGCCACAATGCCTTCCTTGAATTTTTCCTCGAGAGAACCTTGCAAGCTACAAGATAGATATAATTAGCTACCAATTTCTATAATGACTTCAACAAAAGTTCTAAAATTAGTAGTGAATATAGAAAATTTTAGCTGGGGAGGAAAAACAGCAGAGTTATTAGGTCTTGAACCGCTAAAAAACTTTCACGGAACATTTTCAATCACTATTAAATAACCGATATCCAAAAAACACAAATTTTTAAATAAAAACAAAAACTATTTTGTCATGTCTTCATTATTACCTATATCAGGTATTTCAGTAGATGATAATTAGAGATAGATAGTAAAACAGGTTCTCACATAAGTTGTTGTATTTTTTAAAATATTTTATAACGTTTAAGAGCGTAAATAACACTGAAACCAAAAAAAAGTTTGCACGTGGCAAACAGCAGGATGAGTAGTAAACGTCCATCTTATAAGGTTAAATTGTTATATTTTTACTGCTCCTTGAACAAGAAAAAATCTCTAAAATTAGGATTATATGACATAGTAATGTTGAATGATATTCAAGTGTTGTATAAAAAACAACATCAGTTTCATCTCTTCTTTAAGATTAGATGAACCTTGCAAACTCTGAAAACAATACGTCAACATGGCTTATACTATATTATCTAGATGTAAAGAAATACGTTTGTTTTGAAACCAGTTTATAGAGTTTCTGGCAGTTTTTATAGAAAACAACAGGGATCGTGACATTTATTTATATATGACTTATCTTATATAGGGAAGGGATATTATGATATTCTAATTTTAAACCTACAGTGAAGTTTGAATCAAGATATGATCAGATTTTATAAGATTATAACGCCTAAAAACAATTACAAAGTCCATACCTCGAGAGAAAAAAGCACCAGCCTCAGTAGAGTAGTTTGTGGTTTGTACAGTCATTACAGAGACAAATAATAGTTTCATAACATTAATTATTTTTCTTTTCTATTTTCATTTTTTTTAAAAGATACATTGCGTTTTATTGGAATTTATATATTTCGATTGAAACATCTTTCAGAACACCTGTAACTAGTAGCCTCTGAAAATTCATTCCTAGCTTTAAATTTGCGCGCACTGAAAATGTTGTTTGACTAATAATGAAATATTGTGTTTGAGTTTAAGTTAACCAAAAGCAATTTACAATTGCATAATAATTAACGTTTAAAGTCGTGCTATATCAAGCATAAATGTTTTTGGTACTGATATAATAATAATTAAAATAATAATAATAATAATAATGACAATTATTATCATTGTTATTATTATTATCATCATCATCATCATCATAGTGATACTCAGAGGTAATACTGTACTTTGCTTTAACATTGTTTGATGGGAACAGAGAATTTTCTATATAAAACTCAAATTATAATAAGTAATTTTATGGATAATGGAATATTTCAATTCATTTCAGTTTTTGATATTGAAATAGTACTTGATTTAGTCAAAAAGTTTACCATTTGTGATAGTTGTATTGTAAATATATATATATATATATATGAAGGGAGTGAGAAAATGTGTTTAAAAAATTAGCAATTTTCAAATTTATCAGAAAAGAATAAAATGTTTTAAAGGAAAACAACACAATCAAATCGTACCGTTTAAGTAAAAAGCGCATTCGTTATATTCCAATGTTTTCCCTTGTTACTAAAAATAATAAAACGTGTAATAATAAAAAATAAAAAATAAAAATAATAACCATTTTCTTATAAAGGAACATTTTTTTTGCTTCAGTTTAAAAATATTTTTATTTATAAAATACTAGTATTATACATTCTAAAACTATCTTTTATATACTATTTAAGTGATGGTTTCAAATCACAATGGTGTATTAGTACATGTACTACAACATATCAAATAAATAATGTATAGATAAACAAACACATGTAAATATGATTTAAAAATTTACAGATAATTTAAATAAAATATTGAACACTGTCAAATGAGTTCGGGTAAGAGATTTTAACCCGTGATATTCATCACTGACATGGACCAGAATGTTTGTGTTTGTGAAATACAAATACAAATAAAATACAAATACTTGTACTTGCTCTACAATACGATAAAAATTTCAACAAGAAGGAGAAAAAATGTTAGAGGTCCCGGGTTCGATCCCTGGTCTGACCCTGCATTTTTTCCTTTTTGTTACATGATCAAAAGCATGGATTGCCACAGGTGAAAGACATTAATCAGAGCAATAGTAAGCCAATGACCAAAAAGTTAAATATGGTGTATTTGCGCTACTTTATGCAATACTTCATACAGAAGGTTCAAGCAACACCGGTTATAATGAATGAAAAAGCTAACTAATAATGTCATAAAGTAA